>JAAAWM010011885.1:0-82500 GCA_036873465.1 Thinopyrum obtusiflorum
GCCAATGGACAAAGAATCAAACATTATATCTCAGGTACGCCTATTAATATTGAAAGCAATATTATTCAAACCATGACACCGGAGGAACACAGAAAAGAAACATTCCAGAACATTCCAGAACTCTGAAAAAGAGGAGGTACGTGATACGTTAAGTAAACGGACTCCGAAAAATCCGCAAAAATACTTTCTGTCAGTTTTAGAATATAACAAAAATTAGGAAAATAAGAAACAACCAGGAAGGCAACCGAGGAGGGCACGATACACTAGGGCGCGCCGGCCTTGCCTGGCGCGCCCAGGTGGGTTGTGCCCACCTCAGGAACCTTACCGACTCCGTTTTCCTTCCGTGTTGCTTGTTTCCCAAGATAAAAAATCTTTATATACCCCCCCGGACGTACTGACCACCGTATTGCGAAGAAATTCTTTTGTTCTTGTTTTGAGCTGCGTTTCTGTCAGATCTAGTAAGCCACGCATCATGTCTTCTCCCTCCGCCAACAATGTAGAAGAAGATGCTTGGCTAATGAAGATGGAACTGAAAAGAGAAGGACCAAAAGAAGCCACCAAGGAGGACAAGGGCAAGAAAGCTGCGGGAGATCAAGATCAAGCAGGAGGGCAGGCCATGCTAATAGAGGAAGAAGAAGATATCCTTCAACCATATTACAACCATCTCACTCCTACTGAAATTGAAACTTTTAGGGCCTTTGAAATGGCTCGTGTTCAGAATAAATATCTCACTCGCGAAAATATTTTGTTGCAAGAGAAAATCATTGCCCTCCGGAGCATCATTAGTCGATTGGAGTACCTATTGAGCCTGAAGTGTGACACTACTACCTCATCACCACCATCATCATCTTCACCATCGAAGGAGACTTAAGTACATGGGTATGGGGGCACTCCCCTTGGCTTGTGCCAAGCTTGGGGGAGGTGCCCCGGTATCGTATCACCATCACTTCCATTACTTTTACCTATCTTAGTTTGATTTTTAGTTATCTTTTGAATTAGTTGAATAAAAGTTTAGCATGGTTTATTTTTGAGTTTTAGTCTCGTGATCCATCTATCTATGTAATCGAGTGAGAGTATATAATAAAGTTTAGTTTGAGTTTTTGCTTCATTACTTTTATGTTTCAATCAAAATAAAAGAAAATAATCTTTTGTTACGTAATGACATCACATAAGTGGTAAAATTTATTGGAGATTGACAAACATAGCATTGGTCAATGATGCAATTCATGAAAGAATTAATAAGGGGAGAGAATATTCACATGCAAATACACTATCTTGGACATCTTTTATGATTGTGAGCCCCCATCAAATATTATATGTCAAAATTGCTGACGTTGGACAAGGAAGGCAACGTAATGATTTATGTTTGTTCATATTCACATAGAAGTTATATTGTCATAGATCCTTCAACATGTGGTGCTTGCTCAATTTCTTTGCTAGCCAAAAATCCGCACTAAGTAGAGATACTACTTGTGCATCCAAAAACCTTAAACCCAAAATATTGTTTTGAGCTATGGATTGAGTAAGATCCTTCAAGTAAGTTGCCATCGGTGCAAAAAGGCAATAAAAATTGCTTCTAAATGTGTTGGATCATTTAGTGTAAGAGAAAATTGAGCGTTGTACGAACTTGTGATGGCAAAGTAATAGAGTTTATGCTTTTACTTCGATGTTGTGATGAATTGTTACTTGTTCATGAGAAGTTATATGATAAAGTTATGTCATAAAGTTTTATGATAAAGTTTGTTGCTGTTATAATAATAAGCATGATGCTACTATGTCCGTATTTTGTTTTTATCGACACCTTTCTCTCTAAGGATGCGGGCATGTGTTTTTATATCAGTTTTTTGCTTGAGGACAAGCAAGGTCTAAGCTTGGGGGAGTTGATACGTCCATTTTGCATCATGTTTTACTATTGTTATTTATAATGTTCTTATGCATAATAATGCTTTATGGAGTAATTCTAATGCCTTTTCTCTCATAATATGCAAGGTTCACACAAAGAGGGAGAATACCGGCAACTGGAATTCTGGACCTGAAAAAGCTACGTCGGGGCACCTATTCTGCACATCTCCAAATGAGCTGAAAATTTACGCAGAATTATTTTGGAATATATGAAAAATAATGGAGCAAATAACTACCAGAGAGGGGCCACCTGGTGAGCACAAGACACCAGGGTGCGATAGGCCCCCCAGGCGCGCCCTAGTGGGTTGTGCTTAGCCCAGCCCACCTCCGGTGCCCATCTTCTGGTATATATGTTATTTTGACCTAGAAAAAAAAAGAGAGGACTTTCGGGATGGAGCGCCGCCGTCTCGAGGCGGAACTTGGGAAGGAGCACTTTTGCCCTCCGGCAGAGCGATTCCGCTGGGGAACTTCCCTCTCAGAGGGGGAATCGAAGCCATCGTCATCACCAACAACCCTCTCATCTTTGGGAGGGCAATCTTCATCAACATCTTCAATAGCACCATCTCCTCTCAAACCCTAGCTCATCTCTTGTGTTCAATCTTTGTACCAGAACCTCAAATTGGTACCTGTGGGTGACTAGTAGTGATGATTACATCTTGTAGTTGATTACTATATGGTTTATTTGGTGGAAGATTATATGTTCAAATCCATTATGCTATTTAATACCCCTTTGATCTTGAGCATGAATATCATTTGTGAGTAGTTACTTTTGTTCTTGACGTCACGAGAGAAGTCATGTTGCAATTAATCATGTGAACTTGATATGTGTTCGATATTTTGATGATATGTATGTTGTGATTCCCTTAGTGGTGTCATGGGAATGTCGACTACATGGCACTTCACCATCTTTGGGCCTAAGGGAATGCATTGTGGAGGGGGGGGGGGGGGGGGGGGGGGGGGGGGGGGGGGGGGGGGGGGGGGGGGGGGGGGGGGGGGGGGGGGGGGGGGCGTATGTTGTTATGCGGTTTGACCGATAAAGATCTTCATAGAATATGTAGGAACTAATATGAGCATCCAGGTTCCGCTATTGGTTATTGACCGGAGACGTGTCTCGGTCATGTCTACATAGTTCTCAAACCCGTAGGGTCCGCACACTTAACGTTCGGTGACGATCGATAATATGAGTTTATGTGTTTTGATGAACCGAAGGTAGTTCGGAGTCCCAGATATGATCACGGACATGATGAGGAGTCTCGAAATGGTCGAGACATAAAGATCGATATATTGGATGACTATGTTTGGACTTCGGAAGGGTTCCGGGTAAGTTCGGACAAATACCGGAGTACCGGGGGGTTACCGGAACCCCCCGGGGAGTGTAATGGGCCTCATGGGCCTTAGTGGAGAAGAGGAGGGGCGGCCAGGGCAGGCCACGCGCCCCCTCCCCCTCTAGTCCGAATTGGACAAGGAAGGGGGGGGGGGGCGGCGCCCCTTTTTCCTTCCCCCTCTCTCCTCCTTCCTTCCCTCCTACTCCTACTCTTGGAAGGGTTGGAGTCCTACTCCCGATGGGAGTAGGACTCCTCTTGGGGCGCGCCTAGGAGGCTGGCCTCCTCCCCCTCCTCCACTCCTTTATATACCGGGGAAGGGGGCACCCCATAGACACAAGTTGATCATTGATCTTTTAGCCGTGTGTGGTGCCCCCCTCCACCATAATCCACCTCGGTCATATCGTAGCGGTGCTTAGGCGAAGCCCTGCATCGGTAGCTTCATCATCACCGTCATCACACCGTCGTGCTGACGGAACTCTCCCTCGAAGCTCTACTGGATCGTGAGTTCGCGGGACGTCACCGAGCTGAACGTGTGCAGATCGCGGAGGTGCCGTACGTTCGGTACTAGGATCGGTCGATCGTGAAGACGTACGGCTACATCAACCATGTTGTCATAACGCTTCCGCTTACGGTCTACGAGGGTACGTGGATGACACTCTCCCCTCTCGTTGCTATGCATGACCATGATCTTGCTTGTGCGTAGGAATTTTTTTGAAATTACTACGTTCCCCAACACTTACTTGAACAAACCTCCCACTTATGATTAACCCCCTCGCAAGCATCCGCGACTACAAGAAAAGTATTAAGATAAAATCTAACCATAGCATTAAACTTTTGAATCCAAACCGGTCCCTTACGAAGTAGCGCATAAACTAGGGTTTAAGCTTCTGTCACTCTAGCAATCGATCATATAATAACTACTCCACAATGCATTCCCTTAGGCCCAAATATGGTGAAGTGCCATGTAGTCGATGTTCACATGACACCACTAAGGGAATCACAACATACATATCATCAAAATATCAAACACATACCAAGTTCACATGATCACTTGCAACAAAATTTCTCCCGTGACCGAAAGAACAAAAGTAACTACTCACAAATGATAATCATGCTCAAGATCAGAGGGGTATTAAATAGCATAATGGATCTGAACATATAATCTTCCACCAAATAAACCATATAGTAATCAACTACAAGATGTAATCAACACTACTAGTCACCCACAGATACCAATCTGAGGTTCCGGTACAAAGACTGAACACAAGAGATGAACTAGGGTTTGAGAGGATATGGTGTTGTTGAAGATGTTGATGGAGATTGGCCTCCCAAAGATGAGAGGGTTGTTGGTGATGACGATGGCTTCGATTTCCCCCTCTGGGAGGGAAGTTCCCCTGGTGGAATCGCTCCGCTCGAGGGCAAAAGTGCTCCTGCCCAAGTTCCACCTCGAGACGGCGGCGCTCCGTCCCGAAGGTCCTCACTTTATTTTTTCTAGGTCAAAATGACCTACCAGAAGATGGGCACCGGAGGTGGGCTGGCCTGAGCACAACCCACCAGGGCGCGCCTGGGGGCCCTAGCGCGCCCTGCTGTCTTGTGCTCACCAGGTGGGCCCCCTCCACTAGTTATTTACTCTAGTATTTTTTATGTATTCCAAAACAATTCTCCATAAATTTTTAGCTCATTTGGAGATGTGCAAAATATGTAACTCTGACATAGCTTTTTCAGGTCCAGAATTCCAGTTGCCGACATTCTCCCTCTTTGTGTAAACCTTGCATATTTTGAGAGAAAAGGCATTATAATTACTCCATAAAGCATTATTATGCATAAAAACATTGTACATAACAGTAGGAAAACATGATGCAAAATGGACGTATCAACTCCCCCAAGCTTAGACCTCGCTTGTCCTCAAGCGAAAAACCGATATCGAAAAACATGCCCACATGCTTAGAGAGAGAGGCGCCGATAAAAACAAAATACGGACATAGAAGCATCATGCTTATTATTATAGCAGCAACAAACTTTATCATAGAACTTTATCACATAACTTTATCATATAACTTCTCATGAACAAGTAAAATTCATCACAACATCAAAGTAAAAGCATAAACTCTATTGAAAACCAACAAACTATGTTCTCAGTCAACTTTGCAACTACAATTCATCATATTTTCAGGAAGGGTCTCGTATTGGAACCTTTTGGCAAGTCCACATACTCAACCATCATATAATCTTCTATGATTGCTAACATTCATCTCATACACATGACCAAAAAGTTTCAACCGGACACATAGAAAGATAGGGGCTTATAGTTTCGCCTCCCAACACATTCACCTGAAGGGTGATGTCAACAATAATAATTCATGCTCACTCATATCCAACTGGATATATATGCCTAGATCTTTCCTCACCACATGATGCTTGCAAAAAGAGAAAAATAAAAAAGGAATAGGGAAGAATACTTTGACTCTTGCATAAAATTAAATACATAAAAGTAAAAGATAGGCCCTTCGCATAGGGAAGTAGAGGTTGTCATGTGCTTTTTGGTTTGTATGCTCAATCTCTTAGTGTAAAAGAACGTCACATTATATTGCCCCTTATGATAGCAACCTTTATTATGCGGTCTGTCGCCTTTACTTTGCCATCACAAGTTCGTACAACGCTCAATTTTCTCTTACACTAAATGATCCAACATATTTAGAAGCAATTTTTATTGCCTTATTGCACCGATGACAACTTACTTGAAGGATCTCACTCAATCCATAGGTAGGTATGGTGGACTCTCAAAATAAGATTTTGGGTTTAAGGGTTTTTGGATGCACATGTAGTATCTCTACTTAGTGCGGAATTTTTGGCTAGCAAAGATATGGGGCAAGCACCACATGTTAAAGGATCTATGACGACATAACTTCTATGTGGATATGAACAAACATAAATCATTACGTTGTCTTCCTTGTCCAACGTCAACAATTTTGGCATATAATATTTTGATGGGGGCTCACAATCATAAAAGATGTCCAAGAGATAGTGTATTTGCATGTGAATCTTCTCTTCCCTTATTAATTCTTTCATGAACTACATCATTGACCAATGCTATGTTTGTCAATTTTCAACAAATTTTACCACTTGTACTTTTCTTTATGTGATGTCATTACTTACCATAAGATCAGCATATGATCTTTTTTCTTATTTCCATTTATTTTGATTGAAACATAAAAGTAAAGAAAGCAAAACTCGAACTACTCCTTATTATATATCTCGCACATGATTACGTAGATAGATGGATCACTAAGCAAACACTCAAAGATAGATTGAACTAAACTTTTATTCAACTAACTCAAAATATAACTAGAGATCGAACTAAGATAAATAAAAGGCAAAAAAGGTGGTGTGATACGATACCGGGGCACCTCCCCCATGCTTGGCACAAGCCAAGGGGAGTGCGCATAGCATGTACTCAAGTCTCCTGTGGTGGTGAAGAAGGTGATGGAGGTGGTGATGATGAAGTAGTGGCTTCACACTTCAAGCTCAAGAGATACCCCAATCTACGAATAATGCTCTGGAGGGCGATGATTTGCTCTTGCAATAGAATATTTCTTGGTGCAATGATAGGCCCCTTATGTTTTGGAGTTTGTTGACATAAACAGTTCGGGACTTATGTGTTTGCTAGTGCACACAGAGTAACAGGTCCCTGGAGTAATCGAGGGGTTTGATGAAAACAACGAAGATAATCTCCCTGCGAGGCAGCGAAGGTTATCACCGAAGATAAAGCTAACGAGAGTGACCCCTAAAAAATGTTGAAAATTAAGCAATTGGTTTGGTGTCTGTTCGAAGCAAATGACTGCGTTCGAGGAAGAATGAAGACGAAGTGAAGACGTAGCATTTATTTTGTTGTTCTTCTTCTTTCATTGGGTCATAGGACCACCATACTATTAAGAGGGGTATAGTGTTTCTAAGCTTTGTTTCCCTGATGCTAAACCCAAACCTATGAAAGTTGTGAGAGAAATCTCTTTGTGCTCCAAACAAATACTTGCCAACAAGAGACTGTGATCTTCTTCGCTGCGAGAGATTTGGCTCGGACCGTGATACGTCCATTTTGCATCATGCTTTTATATTGATATTTATTGCATTATGGGCTATTATTACACCTTTTGGTACAATACTTATTCCTTTTCTCTCTTGTTTCACAAGGTTTACATGAAGAAGGAGAATGCCGGCAGCTGGAATTCTGGACTGGAAAAGGAGCAAATCTGAGAGACCTATTCTGCACAACTCCAAAAGTCCTGAAAATTTATGGAGAATTATTTTGGAATATATAAAAATTATTGGGCGAAGAAAGTACCAGAGGGGACCCACCAGGTAGCCACAAGGGTGGGGGGCGCGCCCTACCCCCCTGGGCGCACCCTCCTGCCTTGTGGGCCACCTGGCAGGTGATACGTCCATTTTGCATCATGCTTTTATATCGATATTTATTGCATTATGGGCTGTTATTACACGTTATGTCACAATACTTATGCCTATTCTCTCTTATTTTACAAGGTTTACATGAAGAGGGAGAATGCCGGTAGCTGGAATTCTGGGCTGGAAAAGGAGCAAATATTAGAGACCTATTCTGCATAACTCCAAAAGTCCTGAAACTCCACGGAAGTTATTTTTGGAATTAATAAAAAATACTGAGCGAATAAAGTACCAGAGGGGGGCCACCCACCATCCACGAGGGTGGGGGGCGCGCCCTGGGGGGGGGGGGGGGGGGGGGGGGGGGGGGGGGGGGGGGGGGGGGGGGGGGGGGGGGGGGGGGGGGGGGGGGGGGGGGGGGGGGGGGGGGGGGGGGGGGGGGGGGGGGGGGGGGGGGGGGGGGGGGGGGGGGGGGGGGGGGGGGGGGGGGGGGGGGGGGGGGGGGGGGGGGGGGGGGGGGGGGGGGGGGGGGGGGGGGGGGGGGGGGGGGGGGGGGGGGGGGGGGGGGGGGGGGGGGGGGGGGGGGGGGGGGGGGGGGGGGGGGGGGGGGGGGGGGGGGGGGGGGGGGGGGGGGGGGGGGGGGGGGGGGGGGGGGGGGGGGGGGGGGGGGGGGGGGGGGGGGGGGGGGGGGGGGGGGGGGGGGGGGGGGGGGGGGGGGGGGGGGGGGGGGGGGGGGGGGGGGGGGGGGGGGGGGGGGGGGGGGGGGGGGGGGGGGGGGGGGGGGGGGGGGGGGGGGGGGGGGGGGGGGGGGGGGGGGGGGGGGGGGGGGGGGGGGGGGGGGGGGGGGGGGGGGGGGGGGGGGGGGGGGGGGGGGGGGGGGGGGGGGGGGGGGGGGGGGGGGGGGGGGGGGGGGGGGGGGGGGGGGGGGGGGGGGGGGGGGGGGGGGGGGGGGGGGGGGGGGGGGGGGGGGGGGGGGGGGGGGGGGGGGGGGGGGGGGGGGGGGGGGGGGGGGGGGGGGGGGGGGGGGGGGGGGGGGGGGGGGGGGGGGGGGGGGGGGGGGGGGGGGGGGGGGGGGGGGGGGGGGGGGGGGGGGGGGGGGGGGGGGGGGGGGGGGGGGGGGGGGGGGGGGGGGGGGGGGGGGGGGGGGGGGGGGGGGGGGGGGGGGGGGGGGGGGGGGGGGGGGGGGGGGGGGGGGGGGGGGGGGGGGGGGGGGGGGGGGGGGGGGGGGGGGGGGGGGGGGGGGGGGGGGGGGGGGGGGGGGGGGGGGGGGGGGGGGGGGGGGGGGGGGGGGGGGGGGGGGGGGGGGGGGGGGGGGGGGGGGGGGGGGGGGGGGGGGGGGGGGGGGGGGGGGGGGGGGGGGGGGGGGGGGGGGGGGGGGGGGGGGGGGGGGGGGGGGGGGGGGGGGGGGGGGGGGGGGGGGGGGGGGGGGGGGGGGGGGGGGGGGGGGGGGGGGGGGGGGGGGGGGGGGGGGGGGGGGGGGGGGGGGGGGGGGGGGGGGGGGGGGGGGGGGGGGGGGGGGGGGGGGGGGGGGGGGGGGGGGGGGGGGGGGGGGGGGGGGGGGGGGGGGGGGGGGGGGGGGGGGGGGGGGGGGGGGGGGGGGGGGGGGGGGGGGGGGGGGGGGGGGGGGGGGGGGGGGGGGGGGGGGGGGGGGGGGGGGGGGGGGGGGGGGGGGGGGGGGGGGGGGGGGGGGGGGGGGGGGGGGGGGGGGGGGGGGGGGGGGGGGGGGGGGGGGGGGGGGGGGGGGGGGGGGGGGGGGGGGGGGGGGGGGGGGGGGGGGGGGGGGGGGGGGGGGGGGGGGGGGGGGGGGGGGGGGGGGGGGGGGGGGGGGGGGGGGGGGGGGGGGGGGGGGGGGGGGGGGGGGGGGGGGGGGGGGGGGGGGGGGGGGGGGGGGGGGGGGGGGGGGGGGGGGGGGGGGGGGGGGGGGGGGGGGGGGGGGGGGGGGGGGGGGGGGGGGGGGGGGGGGGGGGGGGGGGGGGGGGGGGGGGGGGGGGCTATGTGATGATATGGGATCATGGAACTACAACCGATTGAAATTGGAATTTTATAAGAAGTTTTATCCTATGCATCTTGTTCATCGTGATCGTAATTATATATATATAATTTTTGGCCTCACGAAGGAGAAAGCATCGCTCAAGCTTGGGGGAGGCTTAATTCAATGTTATATTCATGCCCCAATCATGAGCTCTCAAGAGAAATTATTATTCAAAATTTTTATGCTCGGCTTTCTCTCAATAATCGCTCCATGCTAGATACTTCTTGTACTGGCTCTTTTATGATGAAGACTATTGAATTCAAGTGGGATTTATTGGAAAGAATTAAATGCAACTCTGAAGATTGGGACCTCGACGAAGGTAAGGAGTCAGATATAACACCTAAGTTTGATTGTGTTAAATCTTTTATGGATACCGTTGTTTTCCGTGAATTTAGCACTAAATATGGACTTGACTCTGAGATAGTAGCTTCTTTCTGTGAATCCTTTGCTACTCATGTTGATCTCCCTAAGGAGAAGTGGTTTAAATATAATCCTCCCATTGAAGTAAAAGTAGTCGCACCTATTAAAGTTGAAGAAAATACTATCACTTATAATGATCCTGTCGTTCCTACTGCTTATATTGAGAAACCACCTTTCCCTGTTAGAATAAAGGATCATGCTAAAGCTTCAACTGTGGTCAACAAAAGTAATATTAGGCCACCCAAACCCCCTGAGCAAATTAAAGTTGAACCTAGTATTGCTATGGTTAAATATCTATTGGCTGATAATATTGATGGGCATGTTATTTACTTCTGCAATGAAGCTTCTAGAATTGCTAGACCTGATACTAAAAATAAACATAGACCTGTTGTAGGCATGCCTGTTATTTCTGTTAAAATAGGAGATCATTGTTATCATGGCTTATGTGACATGGGTGCTAGTGCAAGTGCAATACCTCATTCCTTATACAAAGAAATTATGCATGATATTGCACCTGCTGAGTTAGAGGAAATTGATGTTACAATTAAGCTTGCCAATAGAGACACTATTTCACCAGTTGGGATTGTTAGAGATGTTGAAGTCTTGTGTGGGAAAGTTAAATATCCTGCTGACTTTCTTGTTCTTGGTTCCCCACAAGATGACTTTTGTCCCATCATATTTGGTAGACCCTTCTTGAATACCATTAATGCTAGGATAGACTGCGAAAAGGATGTTGTTACTATTGGTTTGGGGGATATGTCTCATGAGTTTAACTTTGCTAAATTTCGTAGACAACCCCGTGATGAGGAATTGCCTAGTAAAGATGAAATTATTGGTCTTGCTTCTATTGCCGTGCCTCCTAATGATCCTTTAGAACAGTATTTGCTAGACCATGAAAATGATATGTTTATGAATGAAAGAAGGGAAATAGATGAAGTATTCTTTAAACAGGGACCTATTTTGAAACACAACTTGCCTGTTGAAATCCTAGGAGATCCTCCTCTACCCAAGGGTGATCCCGTGTTTGAGCTTAAACCTTTACCTGATACTCTTAAATATGCTTATCTTGATGAGAAAAAGATATATCCTGTGGGGGGGGGGGGGGGGGGGGGGGGGGGGGGGGGGGGGGGGGGGGGGGGGGGGGGGGGGGGGGGGGGGGGGGGGGGGGGGGGGGGGGGGGGGGGGGGGGGGGGGGGGGGGGGGGGGGGGGGGGGGGGGGGGGGGGGGGGGGGGGGGGGGGGGGGGGGGGGGGGGGGGGGGGGGGGGGGGGGGGGGGGGGGGGGGGGGGGGGGGGGGGGGGGGGGGGGGGGGGGGGGGGGGGGGGGGGGGGGGGGGGGGGGGGGGGGGGGGGGGGGGGGGGGGGGGGGGGGGGGGGGGGGGGGGGGGGGGGGGGGGGGGGGGGGGGGGGGGGGGGGGGGGGGGGGGGGGGGGGGGGGGGGGGGGGGGGGGGGGGGGGGGGGGGGGGGGGGGGGGGGGGGGGGGGGGGGGGGGGGGGGGGGGGGGGGGGGGGGGGGGGGGGGGGGGGGGGGGGGGGGGGGGGGGGGGGGGGGGGGGGGGGGGGGGGGGGGGGGGGGGGGGGGGGGGGGGGGGGGGGGGGGGGGGGGGGGGGGGGGGGGGGGGGGGGGGGGGGGGGGGGGGGGGGGGGGGGGGGGGGGGGGGGGGGGGGGGGGGGGGGGGGGGGGGGGGGGGGGGGGGGGGGGGGGGGGGGGGGGGGGGGGGGGGGGGGGGGGGGGGGGGGGGGGGGGGGGGGGGGGGGGGGGGGGGGGGGGGGGGGGGGGGGGGGGGGGGGGGGGGGGGGGGGGGGGGGGGGGGGGGGGGGGGGGGGGGGGGGGGGGGGGGGGGGGGGGGGGGGGGGGGGGGGGGGGGGGGGGGGGGGGGGGGGGGGGGGGGGGGGGGGGGGGGGGGGGGGGGGGGGGGGGGGGGGGGGGGGGGGGGGGGGGGGGGGGGGGGGGGGGGGGGGGGGGGGGGGGGGGGGGGGGGGGGGGGGGGGGGGGGGGGGGGGGGGGGGGGGGGGGGGGGGGGGGGGGGGGGGGGGGGGGGGGGGGGGGGGGGGGGGGGGGGGGGGGGGGGGGGGGGGGGGGGGGGGGGGGGGGGGGGGGGGGGGGGGGGGGGGGGGGGGGGGGGGGGGGGGGGGGGGGGGGGGGGGGGGGGGGGGGGGGGGGGGGGGGGGGGGGGGGGGGGGGGGGGGGGGGGGGGGGGGGGGGGGGGGGGGGGGGGGGGGGGGGGGGGGGGGGGGGGGGGGGGGGGGGGGGGGGGGGGGGGGGGGGGGGGGGGGGGGGGGGGGGGGGGGGGGGGGGGGGGGGGGGGGGGGGGGGGGGGGGGGGGGGGGGGGGGGGGGGGGGGGGGGGGGGGGGGGGGGGGGGGGGGGGGGGGGGGGGGGGGGGGGGGGGGGGGGGGGGGGGGGGGGGGGGGGGGGGGGGGGGGGGGGGGGGGGGGGGGGGGGGGGGGGGGGGGGGGGGGGGGGGGGGGGGGGGGGGGGGGGGGGGGGGGGGGGGGGGGGGGGGGGGGGGGGGGGGGGGGGGGGGGGGGGGGGGGGGGGGGGGGGGGGGGGGGGGGGGGGGGGGGGGGGGGGGGGGGGGGGGGGGGGGGGGGGGGGGGGGGGGGGGGGGGGGGGGGGGGGGGGGGGGGGGGGGGGGGGGGGGGGGGGGGGGGGGGGGGGGGGGGGGGGGGGGGGGGGGGGGGGGGGGGGGGGGGGGGGGGGGGGGGGGGGGGGGGGGGGGGGGGGGGGGGGGGGGGGGGGGGGGGGGGGGGGGGGGGGGGGGGGGGGGGGGGGGGGGGGGGGGGGGGGGGGGGGGGGGGGGGGGGGGGGGGGGGGGGGGGGGGGGGGGGGGGGGGGGGGGGGGGGGGGGGGGGGGGGGGGGGGGGGGGGGGGGGGGGGGGGGGGGGGGGGGGGGGGGGGGGGGGGGGGGGGGGGGGGGGGGGGGGGGGGGGGGGGGGGGGGGGGGGGGGGGGGGGGGGGGGGGGGGGGGGGGGGGGGGGGGGGGGGGGGGGGGGGGGGGGGGGGGGGGGGGGGGGGGGGGGGGGGGGGGGGGGGGGGGGGGGGGGGGGGGGGGGGGGGGGGGGGGGGGGGGGGGGGGGGGGGGGGGGGGGGGGGGGGGGGGGGGGGGGGGGGGGGGGGGGGGGGGGGGGGGGGGGGGGGGGGGGGGGGGGGGGGGGGGGGGGGGGGGGGGGGGGGGGGGGGGGGGGGGGGGGGGGGGGGGGGGGGGGGGGGGGGGGGGGGGGGGGGGGGGGGGGGGGGGGGGGGGGGGGGGGGGGGGGGGGGGGGGGGGGGGGGGGGGGGGGGGGGGGGGGGGGGGGGGGGGGGGGGGGGGGGGGGGGGGGGGGGGGGGGGGGGGGGGGGGGGGGGGGGGGGGGGGGGGGGGGGGGGGGGGGGGGGGGGGGGGGGGGGGGGGGGGGGGGGGGGGGGGGGGGGGGGGGGGGGGGGGGGGGGGGGGGGGGGGGGGGGGGGGGGGGGGGGGGGGGGGGGGGGGGGGGGGGGGGGGGGGGGGGGGGGGGGGGGGGGGGGGGGGGGGGGGGGGGGGGGGGGGGGGGGGGGGGGGGGGGGGGGGGGGGGGGGGGGGGGGGGGGGGGGGGGGGGGGGGGGGGGGGGGGGGGGGGGGGGGGGGGGGGGGGGGGGGGGGGGGGGGGGGGGGGGGGGGGGGGGGGGGGGGGGGGGGGGGGGGGGGGGGGGGGGGGGGGGGGGGGGGGGGGGGGGGGGGGGGGGGGGGGGGGGGGGGGGGGGGGGGGGGGGGGGGGGGGGGGGGGGGGGGGGGGGGGGGGGGGGGGGGGGGGGGGGGGGGGGGGGGGGGGGGGGGGGGGGGGGGGGGGGGGGGGGGGGGGGGGGGGGGGGGGGGGGGGGGGGGGGGGGGGGGGGGGGGGGGGGGGGGGGGGGGGGGGGGGGGGGGGGGGGGGGGGGGGGGGGGGGGGGGGGGGGGGGGGGGGGGGGGGGGGGGGGGGGGGGGGGGGGGGGGGGGGGGGGGGGGGGGGGGGGGGGGGGGGGGGGGGGGGGGGGGGGGGGGGGGGGGGGGGGGGGGGGGGGGGGGGGGGGGGGGGGGGGGGGGGGGGGGGGGGGGGGGGGGGGGGGGGGGGGGGGGGGGGGGGGGGGGGGGGGGGGGGGGGGGGGGGGGGGGGGGGGGGGGGGGGGGGGGGGGGGGGGGGGGGGGGGGGGGGGGGGGGGGGGGGGGGGGGGGGGGGGGGGGGGGGGGGGGGGGGGGGGGGGGGGGGGGGGGGGGGGGGGGGGGGGGGGGGGGGGGGGGGGGGGGGGGGGGGGGGGGGGGGGGGGGGGGGGGGGGGGGGGGGGGGGGGGGGGGGGGGGGGGGGGGGGGGGGGGGGGGGGGGGGGGGGGGGGGGGGGGGGGGGGGGGGGGGGGGGGGGGGGGGGGGGGGGGGGGGGGGGGGGGGGGGGGGGGGGGGGGGGGGGGGGGGGGGGGGGGGGGGGGGGGGGGGGGGGGGGGGGGGGGGGGGGGGGGGGGGGGGGGGGGGGGGGGGGGGGGGGGGGGGGGGGGGGGGGGGGGGGGGGGGGGGGGGGGGGGGGGGGGGGGGGGGGGGGGGGGGGGGGGGGGGGGGGGGGGGGGGGGGGGGGGGGGGGGGGGGGGGGGGGGGGGGGGGGGGGGGGGGGGGGGGGGGGGGGGGGGGGGGGGGGGGGGGGGGGGGGGGGGGGGGGGGGGGGGGGGGGGGGGGGGGGGGGGGGGGGGGGGGGGGGGGGGGGGGGGGGGGGGGGGGGGGGGGGGGGGGGGGGGGGGGGGGGGGGGGGGGGGGGGGGGGGGGGGGGGGGGGGGGGGGGGGGGGGGGGGGGGGGGGGGGGGGGGGGGGGGGGGGGGGGGGGGGGGGGGGGGGGGGGGGGGGGGGGGGGGGGGGGGGGGGGGGGGGGGGGGGGGGGGGGGGGGGGGGGGGGGGGGGGGGGGGGGGGGGGGGGGGGGGGGGGGGGGGGGGGGGGGGGGGGGGGGGGGGGGGGGGGGGGGGGGGGGGGGGGGGGGGGGGGGGGGGGGGGGGGGGGGGGGGGGGGGGGGGGGGGGGGGGGGGGGGGGGGGGGGGGGGGGGGGGGGGGGGGGGGGGGGGGGGGGGGGGGGGGGGGGGGGGGGGGGGGGGGGGGGGGGGGGGGGGGGGGGGGGGGGGGGGGGGGGGGGGGGGGGGGGGGGGGGGGGGGGGGGGGGGGGGGGGGGGGGGGGGGGGGGGGGGGGGGGGGGGGGGGGGGGGGGGGGGGGGGGGGGGGGGGGGGGGGGGGGGGGGGGGGGGGGGGGGGGGGGGGGGGGGGGGGGGGGGGGGGGGGGGGGGGGGGGGGGGGGGGGGGGGGGGGGGGGGGGGGGGGGGGGGGGGGGGGGGGGGGGGGGGGGGGGGGGGGGGGGGGGGGGGGGGGGGGGGGGGGGGGGGGGGGGGGGGGGGGGGGGGGGGGGGGGGGGGGGGGGGGGGGGGGGGGGGGGGGGGGGGCTCAACGCATCTGCTACTACGTTAGCCTTCCCTGGGTGATAATGCAATCTGATATCATAGTCCTTAATAAGCTCCAACCATCTCCTCTGCCTGAGATTCAACTCCTTTTGCGTGAAAATGTACTTCAAACTCTTGTGATCCGTGTACACCTCACAATGGTTTCCGCTGAGAAAATGTCTCCATGTCTTCAACACATGCACTACGGCTGCTAATTCCAAATCATGCGTGGCATAATTCTTCTCATGGGGTTTAAGTTGTCGTGAAGCATATGACACAACTCTTCCTTCCTGCATAAGCACTGCTCCAAGTCCTCGACGAGAAGCGTCGCAATAAACTTCACAATCCTTGCGTTGATCTGGCAGAATCAACACTGGTGATGTAACCAATCGTTTCCTCAACTCTTGGAAACTAGCTTCACATTCCTCAGTCCAATTGAATTTGGTGTCCTTCTTCAATAACTCAGTCATGGGTTTTGCAATCTTTGAGAAATTCTCAATGAATCTCCGGTAGTATCCTGCGAGTCCAAGGAAACTCCGGATTTCTCCAACTGACGTGGGTGATTCCCAACTTGTTACTGTGTCAACTTTGGCGGGGTCTACCGCTATTCCTTCTCCGGATATAACATGTCCGAGGAATCCAACTTCCTTCAGCCAAAACTCACATTTGCTGAACTTGGCGTACAATTGATGTTCTCTGAGTTTCTCAAGTACCAAACGCAAATGCTCCTTATGCTCCTCTTCATTCTTTGAGTAGATCAAAATATCATCAATGAACACTACGACGAACTTATCCAAAAACTCCATAAACACCTTGTTCATCAGGTTCATGAAATAGGCAGGTGCGTTAGTCAGACCAAATGACATAACGGTATACTCATACAGCCCATACCTGGTGGTAAAAGCCGTCCTCAAACCATAAGGTATCGTGCTCATCCTCATGAAATCCCTTGGCTTTTCCTTTGCTCATCTTTTCCTTTATCTCGTTAATTTCCTTGTCTGTCTTCTGAGCTTCTCTGATCTTTTCCATCAGGGTAGACTGAATCTCCAATGTTTCTAAATAGCCTCTTGGAACTATCTCCAAACATAGCTCGCGAAGATCCTCCGCTAACTCCTGGGGTAACTCTCCTGTCATGAGTGTGTTGACATGGCTCTTGCGGGGGGGGGGGGGGGGGGGGGGGGGGGGGGGGGGGGGGGGGGGGGGGGGGGGGGGGGGGGGGGGGGGGGGGGGGGGGGGGGGGGGGGGGGGGGGGGGGGGGGGGGGGGGGGGGGGGGGGGGGGGGGGGGGGGGGGGGGGGGGGGGGGGGGGGGGGGGGGGGGGGGGGGGGGGGGGGGTTGTAGCAATCCTGCTGGCTTCTGATGCTCTGCCTTCACTCTCTGACATACGTCACAAACTGCTACATACTCCGCAATATCCTTCTTCATTCTGGGGTGGTGAGCAAAATCGACTTACTGGCGCATTCAATGTTCCCTCCATACTTTGATAACCAATCCATGCCTAATATCATATCCAGTCCTTGTGACTCCAATACTATTAGGTCTGAGGGAAACACGTAGTTACCAATCCTGAATGGTAACCAGTCACACCATAGACTAGCCATATACTCTGCTCGTGGCAAGGTTACTAGCATGGGTGACCTAAGGGCTTGGGTTGGCAGTTTATACTTATCCACAAAACCCCTTGATATGTATGAATGTGATGCACCAGTATCAAAAAGAACGATTGCAGTAAATGACTTAACCAAAAACTTACCTATTACTGCATCTGGCTTGGCTTTAACCTCCTCCACGTTAACGTGGTTCACCTGTCCCCTGTTGAAAGGGTTCGGCTTCTTTATAGAGCTTCCATTACCATTTCCATTCTTAGCTTCAGGACATTCATTGGCATAATGTCCAGTCTTCTGGCACTTGTAGCAAGTAATGTGGCGCAGATCCTTCTTAGCTGGTGTTGCTGGGTTGGTACGGTTCTGACCGTTGCTTCCTCCATTACCACTCCCATTCCTGGGGCCACTATGGTTGTGCGAACTTCCTCCATTGTGGTTGTGACCTCCATGGTTATGATAAAAAGGTCCTCCCGAGATCGGGGTAAAACGAGGCTTCTGCTGAGCTCCAGAATTGTACTTCCCTTTCCATACTTCCTCTTGCGGTTATCAATCCGCTGCTGCTTCCCTTCAATCATGAGAGCTCTATCCACCAACTCCTGGTAGTTGTTGAAAGTTGCCACCATGAACTGCATGCTTAGCTCATCATTCAGTCCTTCCAGAAACTTCTCCTGCTTAGCTGCATCCGTAGCGACGTCATCTAGCGCATAACATGCAAACTTACTAAAGTCATCCACATACTGGCCAACTGTACATCCTCCTTGGCGCAAGTTATGAAACTCATGCTTCTTCATGGCCATAGCTCCGGCTGAAACATGGGCAGTACGGAAAGCCTGCTAAAACTGGTCCCATGTGACAGTCTCGATGGGGTAAGTGGCTGTGAAATTCTCCCACCATGATGATGCGGGTCCATCAAGCTGATGTGCGGCAAAGCGCACTCTCTCCGCATATGTGCATCCTGCAGTGGTCAACTCCCTTCCTATCTTGCGGAGCCAATCATCTGCAACTATCGACTCAGTGCTATTGGAGAACACCGGCGGATTAAGCCTCAAGAAATGGGTTAAGTGATCAACAGGTGGTGGTGGTGGTGGTGGGTTGTTGTTGTTGTTGTTCCCTTGATACTGATTCTGGACTAGTATCTGCATCAATGCATTCTTCTGCTGGATCAACTGAGTGAGCTCTAGTGGGAAAGCAAATCCATTGTCGCGTCTCGGAGGCATCTGAGGGTTTAGAAAAGATCAGAAGATAGAGTAGAATGAGATCTAGAGAGAAAAACACTACCCATATACACATGAGACAAACACAATCATATCACTTCAATTAATTCGAACAAGGGCATACAACGGTCTAACAATCGTTACAAAAGTGCTTGGACTATACTATATACATCAAACGATCGACTACAACCCATATCGAGTCATAGCCTGAACGTGTCCTCGGCAATCCCGTGATAAAATCCATGCCTAGCTTATCCCACTTCCATTCGGGTATGGGGGGGGGGGGGGGGGGGGGGGGGGGGGGGGGGGGGGGGGGGGGGGGGGGGGGGGGGGGGGGGGGGGGGGGGGGGGGGGGGGGGGGGGGGGGGGGGGGGGGGGGGGGGGGGGGGGGGGGGGGGGGGGGGGGGGGGGGGGGGGGGGGGGGGGGGGGGGGGGGGGGGGGGGGGGGGGGGGGGGGGGGGGGGGGGGGGGGGGGGGGGGGGGGGGGGGGGGGGGGGGGGGGGGGGGGGGGGGGGGGGGGGGGGGGGGGGGGGGGGGGGGGGGGGGGGGGGGGGGGGGGGGGGGGGGGGGGGGGGGGGGGGGGGGGGGGGGGGGGGGGGGGGGGGGGGGGGGGGGGGGGGGGGGGGGGGGGGGGGGGGGGGGGGGGGGGGGGGGGGGGGGGGGGGGGGGGGGGGGGGGGGGGGGGGGGGGGGGGGGGGGGGGGGGGGGGGGGGGGGGGGGGGGGGGGGGGGGGGGGGGGGGGGGGGGGGGGGGGGGGGGGGGGGGGGGGGGGGGGGGGGGGGGGGGGGGGGGGGGGGGGGGGGGGGGGGGGGGGGGGGGGGGGGGGGGGGGGGGGGGGGGGGGGGGGGGGGGGGGGGGGGGGGGGGGGGGGGGGGGGGGGGGGGGGGGGGGGGGGGGGGGGGGGGGGGGGGGGGGGGGGGGGGGGGGGGGGGGGGGGGGGGGGGGGGGGGGGGGGGGGGGGGGGGGGGGGGGGGGGGGGGGGGGGGGGGGGGGGGGGGGGGGGGGGGGGGGGGGGGGGGGGGGGGGGGGGGGGGGGGGGGGGGGGGGGGGGGGGGGGGGGGGGGGGGGGGGGGGGGGGGGGGGGGGGGGGGGGGGGGGGGGGGGGGGGGGGGGGGGGGGGGGGGGGGGGGGGGGGGGGGGGGGGGGGGGGGGGGGGGGGGGGGGGGGGGGGGGGGGGGGGGGGGGGGGGGGGGGGGGGGGGGGGGGGGGGGGGGGGGGGGGGGGGGGGGGGGGGGGGGGGGGGGGGGGGGGGGGGGGGGGGGGGGGGGGGGGGGGGGGGGGGGGGGGGGGGGGGGGGGGGGGGGGGGGGGGGGGGGGGGGGGGGGGGGGGGGGGGGGGGGGGGGGGGGGGGGGGGGGGGGGGGGGGGGGGGGGGGGGGGGGGGGGGGGGGGGGGGGGGGGGGGGGGGGGGGGGGGGGGGGGGGGGGGGGGGGGGGGGGGGGGGGGGGGGGGGGGGGGGGGGGGGGGGGGGGGGGGGGGGGGGGGGGGGGGGGGGGGGGGGGGGGGGGGGGGGGGGGGGGGGGGGGGGGGGGGGGGGGGGGGGGGGGGGGGGGGGGGGGGGGGGGGGGGGGGGGGGGGGGGGGGGGGGGGGGGGGGGGGGGGGGGGGGGGGGGGGGGGGGGGGGGGGGGGGGGGGGGGGGGGGGGGGGGGGGGGGGGGGGGGGGGGGGGGGGGGGGGGGGGGGGGGGGGGGGGGGGGGGGGGGGGGGGGGGGGGGGGGGGGGGGGGGGGGGGGGGGGGGGGGGGGGGGGGGGGGGGGGGGGGGGGGGGGGGGGGGGGGGGGGGGGGGGGGGGGGGGGGGGGGGGGGGGGGGGGGGGGGGGGGGGGGGGGGGGGGGGGGGGGGGGGGGGGGGGGGGGGGGGGGGGGGGGGGGGGGGGGGGGGGGGGGGGGGGGGGGGGGGGGGGGGGGGGGGGGGGGGGGGGGGGGGGGGGGGGGGGGGGGGGGGGGGGGGGGGGGGGGGGGGGGGGGGGGGGGGGGGGGGGGGGGGGGGGGGGGGGGGGGGGGGGGGGGGGGGGGGGGGGGGGGGGGGGGGGGGGGGGGGGGGGGGGGGGGGGGGGGGGGGGGGGGGGGGGGGGGGGGGGGGGGGGGGGGGGGGGGGGGGGGGGGGGGGGGGGGGGGGGGGGGGGGGGGGGGGGGGGGGGGGGGGGGGGGGGGGGGGGGGGGGGGGGGGGGGGGGGGGGGGGGGGGGGGGGGGGGGGGGGGGGGGGGGGGGGGGGGGGGGGGGGGGGGGGGGGGGGGGGGGGGGGGGGGGGGGGGGGGGGGGGGGGGGGGGGGGGGGGGGGGGGGGGGGGGGGGGGGGGGGGGGGGGGGGGGGGGGGGGGGGGGGGGGGGGGGGGGGGGGGGGGGGGGGGGGGCGTTAGTCAGACCAAATGACATAACGGTATACTCATACAGCCCATACCTGGTGGTAAAAGCCGTCTTAGGTATATGCTGTTCTCGAATCTTCAACTGATGGTATCCGGATCGCAGATCGATCTTCGAAAATACCTTAGCTCCTTGCAACCGATCAAACAGATCATTGATCATTGGTAGTGGGTACTTGTTCTTGATGGTTACTTCATTCAATCCTCGATAATCAACAACCATCCTTAATGATCCATCCTTCTTTTGCACTAGATGTACTGGTGATCCTCAAGGTGAAGAACTTGGGTGAATATATCCTTTATCCAGTAACTCCTTAATCTGCTTCTTAATCTCCACCAAATCTTTTGCGGGCATCCTATATGGTCTCTTTGATATTGGCCCTGTGCCTGGCAAAAGCTCAATCAAAAACTCAATATCTCTATCCGGTGGGATGCCTGGCAACTCTTCTGGAAATACATCAGGGAAATATTTCACCACTGGTACTTCCTCCCGCACAACTCCTATTAAGCAATTTACTTGAGTCCACTTCGGCACATGCCGGTATACATACTTGATCCTTCTTCCTTTTGGGGTGGTAAGCAAGATCGACTTACTGGCGCAATCTATGTTTCCTCCATACATCGACAACCAATCCATACCCAGAATTACATCCAAACCTTGTGATTCCAATATTATCAAATCTGCGGGAAACACATGCCTACCTATACTTAATGGCACTTGAAAACATCCTTGGCTAGCCATATACTCCGCTCCTGGTGAGCTCACTAACATAGGTGTTCTAAGAACTTTGGTGGGCGAGTCCAAGAAAACTCCGGATCTCTCCCACTATTGTTAGGGCTTCCCAATTTGTCATGGTATCAACTTTAGTGGGATCTACTGCTATACCTTCTCCGGATATAATGTGTCCGAGAAATCCAACTTCTTTCAACCAAAACTTACATTTGCTAAATTTGGCATATAATTGATGTTCTCTGAGCTTTCCGAGTACCAAACGCAAATGCTCCTTATGCTCCTCTTCATTTTTTGAGTAAACCAGGATATCATCAATGAACACTATGACGAACTTATCCAAGAACTCCATAAACACTTTGTTCATCATGTTCATAAAATATGCAGGTGCGTTAGTCAGACCAAATGACATAACGGTATACTCGGTCAACCCGGGGGGGGGGGGGGGGGGGGGGGGGGGGGGGGGGGGGGGGGGGGGGGGGGGGGGGGGGGGGGGGGGGGGGGGGGGGGGGGGGGGGGGGGGGGGGGGGGGGGGGGGGGGGGGGGGGGGGGGGGGGGGGGGGGGGGGGGGGGGGGGGGGGGGGGGGGGGGGGGGGGGGGGGGGGGGGGGGGGGGGGGGGGGGGGGGGGGGGGGGGGGGGGGGGGGGGGGGGGGGGGGGGGGGGGGGGGGGGGGGGGGGGGGGGGGGGGGGGGGGGGGGGGGGGGGGGGGGGGGGGGGGGGGGGGGGGGGGGGGGGGGGGGGGGGGGGGGGGGGGGGGGGGGGGGGGGGGGGGGGGGGGGGGGGGGGGGGGGGGGGGGGGGGGGGGGGGGGGGGGGGGGGGGGGGGGGGGGGGGGGGGGGGGGGGGGGGGGGGGGGGGGGGGGGGGGGGGGGGGGGGGGGGGGGGGGGGGGGGGGGGGGGGGGGGGGGGGGGGGGGGGGGGGGGGGGGGGGGGGGGGGGGGGGGGGGGGGGGGGGGGGGGGGGGGGGGGGGGGGGGGGGGGGGGGGGGGGGGGGGGGGGGGGGGGGGGGGGGGGGGGGGGGGGGGGGGGGGGGGGGGGGGGGGGGGGGGGGGGGGGGGGGGGGGGGGGGGGGGGGGGGGGGGGGGGGGGGGGGGGGGGGGGGGGGGGGGGGGGGGGGGGGGGGGGGGGGGGGGGGGGGGGGGGGGGGGGGGGGGGGGGGGGGGGGGGGGGGGGGGGGGGGGGGGGGGGGGGGGGGGGGGGGGGGGGGGGGGGGGGGGGGGGGGGGGGGGGGGGGGGGGGGGGGGGGGGGGGGGGGGGGGGGGGGGGGGGGGGGGGGGGGGGGGGGGGGGGGGGGGGGGGGGGGGGGGGGGGGGGGGGGGGGGGGGGGGGGGGGGGGGGGGGGGGGGGGGGGGGGGGGGGGGGGGGGGGGGGGGGGGGGGGGGGGGGGGGGGGGGGGGGGGGGGGGGGGGGGGGGGGGGGGGGGGGGGGGGGGGGGGGGGGGGGGGGGGGGGGGGGGGGGGGGGGGGGGGGGGGGGGGGGGGGGGGGGGGGGGGGGGGGGGGGGGGGGGGGGGGGGGGGGGGGGGGGGGGGGGGGGGGGGGGGGGGGGGGGGGGGGGGGGGGGGGGGGGGGGGGGGGGGGGGGGGGGGGGGGGGGGGGGGGGGGGGGGGGGGGGGGGGGGGGGGGGGGGGGGGGGGGGGGGGGGGGGGGGGGGGGGGGGGGGGGGGGGGGGGGGGGGGGGGGGGGGGGGGGGGGGGGGGGGGGGGGGGGGGGGGGGGGGGGGGGGGGGGGGGGGGGGGGGGGGGGGGGGGGGGGGGGGGGGGGGGGGGGGGGGGGGGGGGGGGGGGGGGGGGGGGGGGGGGGGGGGGGGGGGGGGGGGGGGGGGGGGGGGGGGGGGGGGGGGGGGGGGGGGGGGGGGGGGGGGGGGGGGGGGGGGGGGGGGGGGGGGGGGGGGGGGGGGGGGGGGGGGGGGGGGGGGGGGGGGGGGGGGGGGGGGGGGGGGGGGGGGGGGGGGGGGGGGGGGGGGGGGGGGGGGGGGGGGGGGGGGGGGGGGGGGGGGGGGGGGGGGGGGGGGGGGGGGGGGGGGGGGGGGGGGGGGGGGGGGGGGGGGGGGGGGGGGGGGGGGGGGGGGGGGGGGGGGGGGGGGGGGGGGGGGGGGGGGGGGGGGGGGGGGGGGGGGGGGGGGGGGGGGGGGGGGGGGGGGGGGGGGGGGGGGGGGGGGGGGGGGGGGGGGGGGGGGGGGGGGGGGGGGGGGGGGGGGGGGGGGGGGGGGGGGGGGGGGGGGGGGGGGGGGGGGGGGGGGGGGGGGGGGGGGGGGGGGGGGGGGGGGGGGGGGGGGGGGGGGGGGGGGGGGGGGGGGGGGGGGGGGGGGGGGGGGGGGGGGGGGGGGGGGGGGGGGGGGGGGGGGGGGGGGGGGGGGGGGGGGGGGGGGGGGGGGGGGGGGGGGGGGGGGGGGGGGGGGGGGGGGGGGGGGGGGGGGGGGGGGGGGGGGGGGGGGGGGGGGGGGGGGGGGGGGGGGGGGGGGGGGGGGGGGGGGGGGGGGGGGGGGGGGGGGGGGGGGGGGGGGGGGGGGGGGGGGGGGGGGGGGGGGGGGGGGGGGGGGGGGGGGGGGGGGGGGGGGGGGGGGGGGGGGGGGGGGGGGGGGGGGGGGGGGGGGGGGGGGGGGGGGGGGGGGGGGGGGGGGGGGGGGGGGGGGGGGGGGGGGGGGGGGGGGGGGGGGGGGGGGGGGGGGGGGGGGGGGGGGGGGGGGGGGGGGGGGGGGGGGGGGGGGGGGGGGGGGGGGGGGGGGGGGGGGGGGGGGGGGGGGGGGGGGGGGGGGGGGGGGGGGGGGGGGGGGGGGGGGGGGGGGGGGGGGGGGGGGGGGGGGGGGGGGGGGGGGGGGGGGGGGGGGGGGGGGGGGGGGGGGGGGGGGGGGGGGGGGGGGGGGGGGGGGGGGGGGGGGGGGGGGGGGGGGGGGGGGGGGGGGGGGGGGGGGGGGGGGGGGGGGGGGGGGGGGGGGGGGGGGGGGGGGGGGGGGGGGGGGGGGGGGGGGGGGGGGGGGGGGGGGGGGGGGGGGGGGGGGGGGGGGGGGGGGGGGGGGGGGGGGGGGGGGGGGGGGGGGGGGGGGGGGGGGGGGGGGGGGGGGGGGGGGGGGGGGGGGGGGGGGGGGGGGGGGGGGGGGGGGGGGGGGGGGGGGGGGGGGGGGGGGGGGGGGGGGGGGGGGGGGGGGGGGGGGGGGGGGGGGGGGGGGGGGGGGGGGGGGGGGGGGGGGGGGGGGGGGGGGGGGGGGGGGGGGGGGGGGGGGGGGGGGGGGGGGGGGGGGGGGGGGGGGGGGGGGGGGGGGGGGGGGGGGGGGGGGGGGGGGGGGGGGGGGGGGGGGGGGGGGGGGGGGGGGGGGGGGGGGGGGGGGGGGGGGGGGGGGGGGGGGGGGGGGGGGGGGGGGGGGGGGGGGGGGGGGGGGGGGGGGGGGGGGGGGGGGGGGGGGGGGGGGGGGGGGGGGGGGGGGGGGGGGGGGGGGGGGGGGGGGGGGGGGGGGGGGGGGGGGGGGGGGGGGGGGGGGGGGGGGGGGGGGGGGGGGGGGGGGGGGGGGGGGGGGGGGGGGGGGGGGGGGGGGGGGGGGGGGGGGGGGGGGGGGGGGGGGGGGGGGGGGGGGGGGGGGGGGGGGGGGGGGGGGGGGGGGGGGGGGGGGGGGGGGGGGGGGGGGGGGGGGGGGGGGGGGGGGGGGGGGGGGGGGGGGGGGGGGGGGGGGGGGGGGGGGGGGGGGGGGGGGGGGGGGGGGGGGGGGGGGGGGGGGGGGGGGGGGGGGGGGGGGGGGGGGGGGGGGGGGGGGGGGGGGGGGGGGGGGGGGGGGGGGGGGGGGGGGGGGGGGGGGGGGGGGGGGGGGGGGGGGGGGGGGGGGGGGGGGGGGGGGGGGGGGGGGGGGGGGGGGGGGGGGGGGGGGGGGGGGGGGGGGGGGGGGGGGGGGGGGGGGGGGGGGGGGGGGGGGGGGGGGGGGGGGGGGGGGGGGGGGGGGGGGGGGGGGGGGGGGGGGGGGGGGGGGGGGGGGGGGGGGGGGGGGGGGGGGGGGGGGGGGGGGGGGGGGGGGGGGGGGGGGGGGGGGGGGGGGGGGGGGGGGGGGGGGGGGGGGGGGGGGGGGGGGGGGGGGGGGGGGGGGGGGGGGGGGGGGGGGGGGGGGGGGGGGGGGGGGGGGGGGGGGGGGGGGGGGGGGGGGGGGGGGGGGGGGGGGGGGGGGGGGGGGGGGGGGGGGGGGGGGGGGGGGGGGGGGGGGGGGGGGGGGGGGGGGGGGGGGGGGGGGGGGGGGGGGGGGGGGGGGGGGGGGGGGGGGGGGGGGGGGGGGGGGGGGGGGGGGGGGGGGGGGGGGGGGGGGGGGGGGGGGGGGGGGGGGGGGGGGGGGGGGGGGGGGGGGGGGGGGGGGGGGGGGGGGGGGGGGGGGGGGGGGGGGGGGGGGGGGGGGGGGGGGGGGGGGGGGGGGGGGGGGGGGGGGGGGGGGGGGGGGGGGGGGGGGGGGGGGGGGGGGGGGGGGGGGGGGGGGGGGGGGGGGGGGGGGGGGGGGGGGGGGGGGGGGGGGGGGGGGGGGGGGGGGGGGGGGGGGGGGGGGGGGGGGGGGGGGGGGGGGGGGGGGGGGGGGGGGGGGGGGGGGGGGGGGGGGGGGGGGGGGGGGGGGGGGGGGGGGGGGGGGGGGGGGGGGGGGGGGGGGGGGGGGGGGGGGGGGGGGGGGGGGGGGGGGGGGGGGGGGGGGGGGGGGGGGGGGGGGGGGGGGATGGTAGCGAGTTTCAACAACTACCAGGAGTTGGTAGATCGTGCCATCATGATTGAAGGGAAGCAACAGCAGATTGAGAACCGTAAGAGGAAGTATGGACAGGGGAAGTATAACTCTGGAGCCCAGCAGAAGCCCCGTTTTACCCCTAAACCGGGATTTCAGTTTCAGCACACCCATGGAGGAGGTAGCTCGCACAACCATAATGGCCACAAGAATGGTAATGGGAATGGAGGAAGCAACGGCCAGAACCGAACAACCCCATCAACCCCAACCAAGAGAGACCTGAGTCAAGTCACCTGTTTCAAGTGTTCGAAGACCGGACATTATGCCAATGAATGTCCTGAAGGCCAGAATGGAAATGGCAATGGAAGCTCTGGGAAGAAGCCGAACCCTTTCAATAGGGGACAGGTGAACCACGTTAATGTGGAGGAGATTGAAGATCAGCCCGATGCAGTAATCGGTAAGTTTTTGGTTAAGTCATTTACTGCACTCGTTCTTTTTGATACTGGTGCATCGCATTCATACATATCAAGGGGATTTGTGGAAAAGTATAGCCTGCCCACTAGGATTCTTAAAACACCTATGCTAGTAAGCTCGCCAGGAGCAGAATACATGGCCAGACAAGGATGTTTTCAAGTACCATTGAGTATAGGAAGGCATGTATTCCCAACGGATTTAATTATTCTGGAATCCCAAGGTCTGGATGTGATTCTTGGTATGGATTGGCGGGGGGGGGGGGGGGGGGGGGGGGGGGGGGGGGGGGGG
The DNA here is from genome assembly GCA_036873465.1 of Thinopyrum obtusiflorum. Taxonomy (NCBI): domain Eukaryota; kingdom Viridiplantae; phylum Streptophyta; class Magnoliopsida; order Poales; family Poaceae; genus Thinopyrum; species Thinopyrum obtusiflorum. The sequence goes on from JAAAWM010011885.1 coordinate 26,823, forward strand.
GAAACATTGATTGCTCCACTAGATCAATTTTGCTCACCACACCAGAAGGAAGAAGGATTAAGTATGTATCACGGCACGAGCCGAGGAGAGCACAAGTAAATTGCTTATCAGGAGTGGTGCAGGAAGAAGTACCAGTGGTGAAGGATTTTCCTGATGTATTTCCGGAAGAGTTGCCAGGCATGCCACCGGATAGAGACATTGAGTTTTTGATTGAACTATTGCCAGGAACAGGCCCGATATCGAAACGACCATACAGGATGCCAGCACAAGATTTGGCAGAGGGGGGGGGGGGGGGGGGGGGGGGGGGGGGGGGGGGGGGGGGGGGGGGGGGGGGGGGGGGGGGGGGGGGGGGGGGGGGGGGGGGGGGGGGGGGGGGGGGGGGGGGGGGGGGGGGGGGGGGGGGGGGGGGGGGGGGGGGGCTGTTGGATAAAGGTTATATACGCCCAAGTTCTTCGCCTTGGGGATCACCCGTACTGGGGGGGGGGGGGGGGGGGGGGGTTAGTGGAGAAGAAGGATGGATCTTTGAGAATGGTTGTTGATTATCGTGAATTGAATGCGGTAACAATCAAGAACAAGTACCCACTACCAATGATAAATGATCTGTTTGATCGTTTGCAAGGAGCCAAAGTGTTTTCCAAGATCGACTTGCGATCAGGGTACCATCAGTTGAAGATTCGGGAGCAAGACATACCCAAGACTGCATTTACCACGAGATATGGACTGTACGAGTATACCGTTATGTCATTTGGACTGACTAACGCACCAGCTTATTTCATGAACCTGATGAACAAAGTGTTTATGGAGTTTTTGGATAAGTTCGTCGTGGTGTTCATAGATGACATTTTGATTTTCTCGAAGAATGAAGAGGAACACAAGGAACAATTGCGATTGGTTTTGGAGAAGCTAAGAGAACATCAGTTATACGCCAAGTTCAGCAAATGTGAGTTTTGGCTAAAGGAAGTTGGATTTCTCGGACATGTTATATCCGGAGAAGGAATAGCAGTTGACCCCACAAAGGTTGAGACCGTAACTAATTGGGAAGCACCAACGACAGTTGGAGAGATTCGGAGTTTTCTTGGACTCGCAGGATACTACCGAAGATTCATTGAGAATTTCTCAAGGATTGCTAAGCCTATGACTGAATTGTTGAAGAAGGATAACAAATTCATATGGACTGAGGACTGTGAGGCAAGTTTTCAGGAGTTGAAGAAAAGATTGGTTACCTCACCAGTTTTGATATTGCCAGATCAGACTAAGGATTATGAGGTGTATTGCGACGCTTCACGTCGAGGACTTGGAGCAGTGCTTATGCAGGAAGGAAGAGTTGTTTCGTATGCTTCACGACAACTTAAGCCCCATGAGTTGAATTATGCCACTCATGATTTGGAGTTAGCAGCCGTTGTGCATGCCCTGAAGACGTGGAGACATTTTCTCATTGGAAATCATTGTGAAGTATATACGGATCACAAGAGTCTGAAGTACATCTTCACACAGAAGGAATTGAATCTCAGACAAAGGAGATGGTTAGAACTTATCAAGGATTATGATATGAGATTGCATTATCACCCCGGAAAGGCTAATGTCGTAGCAGACGCATTGAGCCGTAAGAGCCACGTCAATACCCTAATGATGGGAGGAATACCCAATGAGTTAGCCGAGGACCTTCGAGAGCTATGTTTGGAAATAGTTCCGAGAGGCTATGTAGCAACATTGGAGATTCAGTCGACACTGATGGACAAAATCAGAGAAGCCCAAAAGGCAGATAAGGAAGTTGCCTCTATAAAGGAGAAAATGGGCAAAGGAAAGGCTAAAGGATTTCGTGAGGATGAACACGATACCCTATGGTTTGAAGACTGTGTTTATGTGCCCAATAACCCAGAAATCAGGAAGTTGATTTTACAAGAAGCCCATGATTCACCCTATTCGATTCACCCAGGAAATACCAAGATGTATTTGGATTTGAAGAACACTTTCTGGTGGACCGGAATGAAGAAGGATATTGCGGAGTATGTAGCTATTTGCGATGTATGTCAGAGAGTAAAGGCAGAACATCAGAAGCCAGCAGGATTGTTACAACCGTTGCCGATACCCGAATGGAAGTGGGATAAACTAGGCATGGATTTCATCACAGGTTTGCCAAAGACCCGTTCAGGATATGACTCGATTTGGGTTATAGTCGACCGTTTAACAAAGGTAGCTCATTTCATTCCAGTCAAGACTACCTATAGCAGTGCTAAGTTGGCAAAGATATACATGACCAGAATTGTGTGTTTACACGGAGTTCCGAGGAGCATCGTATCAGATAGAGGAACCCAGTTTACCTCGAAATTTTGGAACCAGTTGCACGAGACATTGGGAACTAGATTGGAATTCAGTACAGCTTTCCACCCACAGACCGATGGACAGACTGAGAGAGTCAATCAGATTTTGGAAGATATGCTGAGAGCTTGTGCACTAGATTATGGATCTAGCTGGGATGATAATTTGCCGTATGCAGAATTTTCCTACAACAACAGTTACCAAACCAGCTTGAAGATGGCACCTTTCGAGGCTCTGTATGGAAGAAGGTGCAGGACACCGTTGTCATGGGACGAAACTGGAGATCGTCAGTTGTTTGGACCAGATTTGATTAAGGAGTCTGAACAGAAGGTTAAGTTGATTCGAGACAGGCTCAAGGTAGCCCAGTCCAGACAGAAGAGCTATGCCGATTCAAAGCGCAAAGCGATTGAGTATGAAGTTGGAGACAGAGTATATCTCAGAGTATCCCCGCTTCGAGGAGTTAAGCGTTTTGGAGTTAAAGGAAAGTTAGCACCCCGTTTCGTTGGACCGTATAAGATTTTGCAACGTATGGGAGAAGTTGCTTATAAGTTGGAATTGCCAGAAGGACTGTCAGGAGTTCATGATGTATTCCATGTTTCTCAGTTGAAGAAATGTCACCCAGAGATAGCAGAGGTACCGTTAAGAGACACAGTGCCACTGGAAGCAATTCAGTTGAAGGATGACTTGACATATGAGGAAAAACCTGTTAAGATTCTCGATTATGCCAGCAGAGTTACCCGCAGCAAAGTTATCAAGTTTTGTAAAGTTCAGTGGAGCCACCACACTGAGGATGAAGCCACCTGGGAAAGAGAGGAAGTTTTGCTCAAGGACCACCCTCACCTATTTTCTAGCCAACCCGAATCTCGAGGGCGAGATTCATCTTAAGGGGGTAGGTTTGTAACATCCCAAATTTTCAATTTGGAATGTTATACATTAGGTCATCATGCATATCATATTTTTCTCGCATTTTCCGATCCTAGAAAATTTCACGCAACTCAAGGACCCTCGGAGAGAGTTGGAAGTTTCATTATTTTCATATTTGGGATTTCTCAAATTTTGAAAATAGGATCATTTGGATTTATTTAATTATCTTCATAAAGTTTTCCTATAAAAAGGGGGGGGGGGGGGGGGGGGGGGGGGGGGGGGGGGGGGGGGGGGGGGGGGGGGGGGGGGGGGGGGGGGGGGGGGGGGGGGGGGGGGGGGGGGGGGGGGGGGGGGGGGGGGGGGGGGGGGGGGGGGGGGGGGGGGGGGGGGGGGGGGGGGGGGGGGGGGGGGGGGGGGGGGGGGGGGGGGGGGGGGGGGGGGGGGGGGGGGGGGGGGGGGGGGGGGGGGGGGGGGGGGGGGGGGGGGGGGGGGGGGGGGGGGGGGGGGGGGGGGGGGGGGGGGGGGGGGGGGGGGGGGGGGGGGGGGGGGGGGGGGGGGGGGGGGGGGGGGGGGGGGGGGGGGGGGGGGGGGGGGGGGGGGGGGGGGGGGGGGGGGGGGGGGGGGGGGGGGGGGGGGGGCGCCACCATGCGTCACCGCGCCGCCGCCGCCCTGCGTCAACGCCGCCGTCGCCGCCGTTCGCCGGAGGTACCGCGCCGCGTCTCTTCTTTCCCTCGGTTCGGTTTTTCTTATAAACCGTTCCGATTCTTTTCTTCTCTACCGATTCGTTTTCTTTCCGATTTTTCGCTAAACCGTTCCGGTGTTCTAGATCGGTTTTTCGTTTCGATCTCTTTTCCGAAAACCCTAGATTGGTTTTCGTTCTTCTTTCGGACCGTTCGTCTCAACGAACGTGATCACCGATTATTTCCCGGTTAACGACGTCTGTTCGTATAACCGTTCTTCTTTTTCTTCTCGTCGGATTTATTCCGCGATCGCGATCTCAGATCCGATCTTCGTTCTAGTTTATCTTCTCGCTCGTTTATCGGAATCAGGTGATTCAAGCGCCTGGAGTTTCATCTCGAAACCGCCGTTTCGTCTAATCAACTTGAACAAGCTTTTGCTACAGTAAAATTTTGACCTAGATTCAACTTGCTAGAACCGAGTTGTTTTCTTCCGCCGTTTGTTTTTCGTCGTTTGTTCGGCTCGTTCTTTCTTTGCAACCGGAGTTCTTAAGTTGAACTTTCTGGTTCGTTCTCTTGTTCGATTTTTCCCTGTGCATTAGATGAGTACTTATTGTGTGGTTACTATTGCTTGCCTACGATAGATTGACCGGAGTATGACGATTAGATCTATCAAGAGTTTTGAGTGCGCATCATCTTCATCAACATTGCAGGCAAGTTCACACTTTGATCATACCTTTTCTACAGGGGGGGGGGCTTTCCTACTACCCAGTTTTATTGCATTAGATCAAACCCTCAAACACTTGCATTGTTTAGGATCTAAATTAAATTGTGGGATTGGGAAGTAGAATTGAGGTAGTACCTATTACCTGTTACTTATGAAACCTTGGGAGTTACTTCTACGTTTGCTTATTATGCTATGCTATGCTAGTAGACGTGGATTGGGTGAGTGGGGGGGGGGGGGGGGGGGGGGGGGGGGGGGGGGGGGGGGGGGGGGGGGGGGGGGGGGGGGGGGGGGGGGGGGGGGGGGGGGGGGGGGGGGGGGGGACCGCCACCCAGGCTCTAAGGGATCATAAGATATTTCAAACTGGAAACTTCCGTGTGCAGCCACAAGCCAATTATGGGCTCTGGCGTAGTTGATTAAGTTGTGCGAACTCTTACGGGTAGGCTAGCTGATGTAGGGGATGTAGGTTGGTACGGTCTACCCACATGTAAGGTGCTAGCGCTTCTGAAAGACTATGTCTCGGTCATCCGTTTCTCAAACACCATGCAGTGCGAGAACCAAGCGGAGGCGATCGAGTCTTGTGGGGAAAAGTGCGCAAGCCTCTGCAGAGTGTATAAACTAATCATGATTAGCCGTGTCCCCGGTTATGGACGTTTTGAGTATCTGGTAATTGAATATCATGTGAATCTCAACATGTTACCTCTAATAAAAGCTATTGGGTTTTAATGAGTACTTTTAATTGGGATTGAGGATGCTGTCAACCATTCTCAATGTTTAACAACCACCATGATAGTTAAACAAAATTATTCCTTTGATGTAGGGAAAAATTGGCTTTTCGCAAAACTGTAACCATAGAGCCTTACCACCAGCCAAATATGCATGTAGTATAGGCTTATTGTTTCATTACTCTCTATGTGTTACATTGCCAGCATATTCCATGTGCTGACCCGTTTTCGGGCTGCAACTTTCATGTTGCAGACTTTTCAGACGACGAGTAATGAATTTAGGTCGTGGTTCTATACTCAGTGATGCCGATGGAGTTGATGGACTCACTTATCTTCCAAGCCTTCCGCTGTTATCGTTATTAGATGGCCTTAAGCCATATTTATTGTAATAAGTCCTCTTCTGGACAATCGATGTAATAAGTGTGTGATTGCTACTCTGCTATAAATCCTTCGAAGTACTGTGTGGTGTCAGCATTACTGATCCAGGGATGACACCTGAGCACAGAGACTTGATCCATTCGGGTCTGGTCGCTACAGAGATGGTATCAGAGCACACGCTGACTGTAGGACACGGGGGGGGGGGGGGGGGGGGGGGGGGGGGGGGGGGGGGGGGGGGGGGGGGGGGGGGGGGGGGGGGGGGGGGGGGGGGGGGGGGGGGGGGGGGGGGGGGGGGGGGGGGGGGGGGGGGGGGGGGGGGGGGGGGGGGGGGGGGGGGGGGGGGGGGGGGGGGGGGGGGGGGGGGGGGGGGGGGGGGGGGGGGGGGGGGGGGGGGGGGGGGGGGGGGGGGGGGGGGGGGGGGGGGGGGGGGGGGGGGGGGGGGGGGGGGGGGGGGGGGGGGGGGGGGGGGGGGGGGGGGGGGGGGGGGGGGGGGGGGGGGGGGGGGGGGGGGGGGGGGGGGGGGGGGGGGGGGGGGGGGGGGGGGGGGGGGGGGGGGGGGGGGGGGGGGGGGGGGGGGGGGGGGGGGGGGGGGGGGGGGGGGGGGGGGGGGGGGGGGGGGGGGGGGGGGGGGGGGGGGGGGGGGGGGGGGGGGGGGGGGGGGGGGGGGGGGGGGGGGGGGGGGGGGGGGGGGGGGGGGGGGGGGGGGGGGGGGGGGGGGGGGGGGGGGGGGGGGGGGGGGGGGGGGGGGGGGGGGGGGGGGGGGGGGGGGGGGGGGGGGGGGGGGGGGGGGGGGGGGGGGGGGGGGGGGGGGGGGGGGGGGGGGGGGGGGGGGGGGGGGGGGGGGGGGGGGGGGGGGGGGGGGGGGGGGGGGGGGGGGGGGGGGGGGGGGGGGGGGGGGGGGGGGGGGGGGGGGGGGGGGGGGGGGGGGGGGGGGGGGGGGGGGGGGGGGGGGGGGGGGGGGGGGGGGGGGGGGGGGGGGGGGGGGGGGGGGGGGGGGGGGGGGGGGGGGGGGGGGGGGGGGGGGGGGGGGGGGGGGGGGGGGGGGGGGGGGGGGGGGGGGGGGGGGGGGGGGGGGGGGGGGGGGGGGGGGGGGGGGGGGGGGGGGGGGGGGGGGGGGGGGGGGGGGGGGGGGGGGGGGGGGGGGGGGGGGGGGGGGGGGGGGGGGGGGGGGGGGGGGGGGGGGGGGGGGGGGGGGGGGGGGGGGGGGGGGGGGGGGGGGGGGGGGGGGGGGGGGGGGGGGGGGGGGGGGGGGGGGGGGGGGGGGGGGGGGGGGGGGGGGGGGGGGGGGGGGGGGGGGGGGGGGGGGGGGGGGGGGGGGGGGGGGGGGGGGGGGGGGGGGGGGGGGGGGGGGGGGGGGGGGGGGGGGGGGGGGGGGGGGGGGGGGGGGGGGGGGGGGGGGGGGGGGGGGGGGGGGGGGGGGGGGGGGGGGGGGGGGGGGGGGGGGGGGGGGGGGGGGGGGGGGGGGGGGGGGGGGGGGGGGGGGGGGGGGGGGGGGGGGGGGGGGGGGGGGGGGGGGGGGGGGGGGGGGGGGGGGGGGGGGGGGGGGGGGGGGGGGGGGGGGGGGGGGGGGGGGGGGGGGGGGGGGGGGGGGGGGGGGGGGGGGGGGGGGGGGGGGGGGGGGGGGGGGGGGGGGGGGGGGGGGGGGGGGGGGGGGGGGGGGGGGGGGGGGGGGGGGGGGGGGGGGGGGGGGGGGGGGGGGGGGGGGGGGGGGGGGGGGGGGGGGGGGGGGGGGGGGGGGGGGGGGGGGGGGGGGGGGGGGGGGGGGGGGGGGGGGGGGGGGGGGGGGGGGGGGGGGGGGGGGGGGGGGGGGGGGGGGGGGGGGGGGGGGGGGGGGGGGGGGGGGGGGGGGGGGGGGGGGGGGGGGGGGGGGGGGGGGGGGGGGGGGGGGGGGGGGGGGGGGGGGGGGGGGGGGGGGGGGGGGGGGGGGGGGGGGGGGGGGGGGGGGGGGGGGGGGGGGGGGGGGGGGGGGGGGGGGGGGGGGGGGGGGGGGGGGGGGGGGGGGGGGGGGGGGGGGGGGGGGGGGGGGGGGGGGGGGGGGGGGGGGGGGGGGGGGGGGGGGGGGGGGGGGGGGGGGGGGGGGGGGGGGGGGGGGGGGGGGGGGGGGGGGGGGGGGGGGGGGGGGGGGGGGGGGGGGGGGGGGGGGGGGGGGGGGGGGGGGGGGGGGGGGGGGGGGGGGGGGGGGGGGGGGGGGGGGGGGGGGGGGGGGGGGGGGGGGGGGGGGGGGGGGGGGGGGGGGGGGGGGGGGGGGGGGGGGGGGGGGGGGGCAATCCTTGGGATTCCAATACTATTAGGTCTGAGGGAAAAACATAGTTACCAATCCTTAATGGTAACCGATCACACCATCGACTAGACATATACTCTGCTCCAGGTGAGGTTACTAGCATGGGTGACCTAAGGGCTTGGGTTGACAGTCTATACTTATCCACAAATCCCCTTGAGATGTATGAATGCGATGCGCCAGTATCAAAAAGAACGAGTGCAGTAAATGACTTAACCAAAACTTACCTATTACTGCATCGGGCTGAGCTTCAACCTCCTCCACGTTAACGTGGTTCACCTGTCCCCTGTTGAAAGGGTTCGGCTTCTTCCCAGAGCTTCCATTGCCATTTCCATTTTGTAATTCAGGACATTCACTGGCATAATGTCCCGTCTTCGAACACTTAAAGCAAGTGACTTGGCTCAGGTCTTTCTTGGCAGGGGTTGATGGGTTGGTGCGATTCTGGCCGTTTCTTCCTCCATTACCATTACCATTCCTGGTACCATTGTGATTGTGCGAGCTACCTCCTCCATGGGTATGCTGAAATGTCCTCCCGGTCTAGGGGTAAATCGTGGCTTCTACTGAGCTCCTGAATTGTACTTTCCTTGTCCATACTTCCTCTTGCGGTTCTCAATTTGCTGTTGCTTGCCTTCAATCATAAGAGCACGATCTACCAACTCCTGATAGTTGTTGAAGGTTGCTACCATCAACTGCATGCTCAACTCATCATTCAGTCCTTCTAGAAACTTCTCCTACTTCGCTGCATCCGTAGCGACATCATCTGGGGCATAACATGCTAACTTACTAAAGTCCTCCACATACTGGCCAACTGTCCGTCCTCCTTGGCGCAAGTTGTGAAACTCATGCTTCTTCATGGCCATAGCTCCTGCTGAAACATGGGCAGTACAAAAGGCCTGCTGAAACTGGTCCCATGTGACAGTGTCGACAGGGAAAGTCGCTGTGAAATTCTCCCACCATGATGTTGCGGGGGGGGGGGGGGGGGGGGGGGGGGGGGGGGGGGGGGGGGGGGGGGGGGGGGGGGGGGGGGGGGGGGGGGGGGGGGGGGGGGGGGGGGGGGGGGGGGGGGGGGGGGGGGGGGGGGGGGGGGGGGGGGGGGGGGGGGGGGGGGGGGGGGGGGGGGGGGGGGGGGGGGGGGGGGGGGGGGGGGGGGGGGGGGGGGGGGGGGGGGGGGGGGGGGGGGGGGGGGGGGGGGGGGGGGGGGGGGGGGGGGGGGGGGGGGGGGGGGGGGGGGGGGGGGGGGGGGGGGGGGGGGGGGGGGGGGGGGGGGGGGGGGGGGGGGGGGGGGGGGGGGGGGGGGGGGGGGGGGGGGGGGGGGGGGGGGGGGGGGGGGGGGGGGGGGGGGGGGGGGGGGGGGGGGGGGGGGGGGGGGGGGGGGGGGGGGGGGGGGGGGGGGGGGGGGGGGGGGGGGGGGGGGGGGGGGGGGGGGGGGGGGGGGGGGGGGGGGGGGGGGGGGGGGGGGGGGGGGGGGGGGGGGGGGGGGGGGGGGGGGGGGGGGGGGGGGGGGGGGGGGGGGGGGGGGGGGGGGGGGGGGGGGGGGGGGGGGGGGGGGGGGGGGGGGGGGGGGGGGGGGGGGGGGGGGGGGGGGGGGGGGGGGGGGGGGGGGGGGGGGGGGGGGGGGGGGGGGGGGGGGGGGGGGGGGGGGGGGGGGGGGGGGGGGGGGGGGGGGGGGGGGGGGGGGGGGGGGGGGGGGGGGGGGGGGGGGGGGGGGGGGGGGGGGGGGGGGGGGGGGGGGGGGGGGGGGGGGGGGGGGGGGGGGGGGGGGGGGGGGGGGACTTCAATTTCTTCTTCAAAATCTTCATGTGTAGCCTTGAGTTCTTCCTCCAGTTCCTTGATTCTTGTCTTTGCCTTCTTCAGGTCTATCATGTCGGCGCACATCTGGTTCTCCTGACGTCGAATGTGCTGGTTTAACTCCTGGATAAAAGCTGCAATTGATCTATCCTTTCTGGTGCTGATCATCTCCCAGTGCTCATCTCGGCGCCCACAAATCTGGTAGATAGTATCCTTGAGATCATTGCGGTAGACTTCTCCAATGCGTCCCATGGCGATGTGAGCTGCCATGCTCTTTCCTAGACTCCAAGTTGGTGCATCAAAAGAAAACTCTATGGGCTCAGTGACTGGCATGAACGTCCTTCTTGGAACTTGAACTTGAATCATCCAGCGCTCTTCTTCAGGTAAAGTGGCGTTGTAGGTTCCGGTGAAGCTTGGTACTCGTATGTTCAGGTATCTATTGACTTCCTTCAAGTGACGTCCAAAGGGTGTATCTTCATCCGGTTGTGTGAATTTGTTCCTCGCATCCGCCATCTAAAAGAGTAGAAAAGATGAGAGGTCAGAAAGGAAGAGAGTGAATAGTGATCTAGGTCTTTAGCCCCCCCCCCCCCCCCCCCCCCCCCCCCCAGAAAGTTATCCCTACAAAATCATATAGTCTAGCTATGCTCTATCTTCATCACTGTAGCGACCAGACCTCAAACAGTCTGATCTCTGTGCATCAGTGTCATCCCTGGATCGGTAATGCTGACACGCACAGTACTTGGAGGATTTATAACAGAGTAGCAATCACACACTTATTACATCGAATGTCTCAAAATGAGAACTTAATACAATAAATATGGCTTAAGGCCATCTAATACGATAACAGCGGAAGGCTTGGAAGATAAAGTGAGTCCATCAACTCCAACGGCATCACTGAGTGAAAGACCACGACCTAAGGCACCTTACTCGTCGTCTGAAAAGTCTGCAACATGAATGTTGCAGCCCGAAAATGGGTCAGGACATGGAATATGCTGGCAAGGCAACACAAAAGAGTAATGAACAGAAATAATGCTATCACTACATGCATATATGGCTGGTGGAGGCTGTATGGTTAATATGTTTTGCGAAAAGCCAATTTTCCCTACAACAAAGGAATAAATTTTATTTAACTATCATGGTAGTTGTTAAACATTGAGAATGGTAAACCCCATCTCAATCCCAATTAAAAGTAATTTAAACCCAATCAAATTATATTAAGAGTGATGAGATCCACATGAAAATCCAAGATCTAGATACTCAAGATGTCCATAACCGGGGACACGGCTAACCATGATTAGTTTGTACACTCTACAGAGATTTGCGCCCTTTTCCCCACAAGATTCGATCTCCTCCGTTGGATTTCTCGCACTACATGGTGTTTGAGAAACGGATGACCGAGACACATTCTTTCAGAAGCGTTAACTCTTTACTCTGGGTAGACAGTACCACCTACATCCCCTACATCTGCTAGCCTACCACTGAAAGAGGTCACACAACATACTCAACTATACCAGAGCCCATAATGGCTTGTGGCTGCACACGGAAGTTTCTAGCATGAATAATCTCATGATCCCTTTGAGCCTGGGTGGCAGTCCATAGGAGAATCACACGGTACCCCGGGATTTCCAAAAATACAGGCAATCACTGGGTTCCCCAGGTGCCTCAATCCACCCAGATGTGTATTAAAGTTGCCACCTTAAATTAACCATTAATTTTCAATACTCACATCAGTCATGAATACTCTCAAACCCAAACCACGTCTACGAGCATAGCATAGCAATATAAGCAACGTAGAAGTAACTCCCAAAGGTTTGATAATAACAGGTGAATAGGTACTACCTCATCTACTTCCCAAACCCACAATTTAATCAGATCCTAACCATGCAATTGTTTGAGGATTGGTCTAATGCAATAAAACTGGGTAGTAAAGAGGTATGATCAAAGTGTTACTTGCCTTGCTGATGATCCGCGAAACCTAGAGACTCGTAGTAGCACGCTTCGCACTCCGGGTACTCTATCGCAAACAAACAAGCATACAATAAGCAATCAAGCAAAGATGCACGGGTAAAACTCAAATAAGAAGATTTAACCAGAAAGTTCAACTTAAGAACTCCGGTTTGCAAAAAGAATCAAATCAAACGAAGCAACGAAACTCAAACTGCGAAAGAAACAAGCTTCGTTTACTAATCTGGACTAAAGTCAAATTCTACAGTAGCAAAAACTTGTTTAAGTTGATTAAACAAAAAGAGGGTTTCGAGACGAAACTCTAGGCGCTTGAATCGCCTGATTCCGATAAACGAGCGAAAAGTTAAACTAAAACGAAAATCGGATCAGAAATCGCGATCGAAAATAATCACGATAAATCCGAGAAAAAGAAAAACTGACGAACAGACTAACGAACGAACGTTCGCTGTCTGCGGTTAACGAGCGAAAACCATTCGTTAAAACGAACGTATGGACGAACGTCCGCTAAATAACTAAACCGGAAAAAAAACCGAACCGGATCTAAAATAAACGGATCTAGGGTTTCGAAAAAAAAACGATCGGTTTTCTCGCGAAAACCGAGGCGGCGGCGGCTACCTCCGGCGGGTCGGGCGAGACGGCGGTGGCGACGGTGCGGCTCCGGCGGCGGGGTCGGGCGGCGGCGGGTGGCGGCGCGGGGCGGCGGCGGCGGCGGCGGCGCGCGGCGCAGGCGGCGGCGGGCTGGCGCGGGCGGCGGCTAGGGCTGGTGGGCTGCGGGGCTCGGCCGGCGCGGCTTATAAAGCCCCCCCCCCCCCCCCCGGGCGGAGTCCCGCTCGGGTACGGCCCGGAGTCGGTTTCCCTTTTTTTTTAAATTATTCCGCGCAGAAAAACGAAGAAAAGGAATACTAAACGGACTCCAAAAATCCTGAAATAAATTTTCCCCGTCCTCTAAAAATAAGCCGGACCAGGTGAACATTTATTTGGGCCTCTAATGCAATTTTGAAAAACGCATATTTTTTCTAATTCAAATAAAATAGCAATAAAACTCCGAATAAAAATCTTATTTGATTTTAATATTAATTCTCCAATATTTCTTTATTTTTGAGGAAGTCATTTTATCCTCTCTCTTTTATTTTAATAAAAGAAATATTCGAAGAGAAAATAATTAAAATCAAACGATCCTCTTTTCAAAATTTGAGAAAAACTCAAATATGAAAATAACGAAATTCCCAACTCTCTCCGTGGGTCCTTGAGTTACGTAGAATTTCTAGGATCAAGCCAAAATGCAATAAAATATGATATGCAATGATGATCTAATGCATAACATTCCAAATTGAAAATTTGGGATGTTACAATCACATAAAATATTTAAATCATGCACAACCCCGATGACAAGCCAAGCAATTGTTTCATACTTTTGATGTTCTCAAACTTTTTCAATCTTCACGCAATACATGAGCGTGAGCCATGGACATAGCACTATATGTGGAATAGAATGGTGGTTGTGGAGAAGACAAAAAAAGAGAAGATAGTCTCACATCAACCAGGCGTATCAACGGGCTATGGAGATGCCCATTAATAGATATCAATGTGAGTGAGTAGGGATTGCCATGCAACGGATGCACTAGAGCTATAAGTGTATGAAAGCTCAACGAAAGAAACTAAGTGGGTGTGCATCCAACTCGCTTGCTCACGAAGACCTAGGGCAATTTTGAGGAAGCCCATCATTGGAATATACAAGCCAAGTTCTATAACGTAAAATTCCCACTAGTATATGAAAATGACAACATAGGAGACTCTCTATCATGAAGATCATGGTGCTACTTTGAAGCACAAGTGTGGTAAAAGGATAGTAACATTGTACCTTCTCTCTTTTTCTCTCATTTTTTTTTATTTGGGCCTTTTCTCTTTTTTTTATGGCCTCTTTTTTTTCTCCCTTTTTTTCTTTTTTTTTCTTTTCGTCCGGAGTCTCATCCCGACTTGTGGGGGAATCATGGTCTCCATCATCCTTTCCTCATTTGGGACAATGCTCTAATAATGATGGTCATCACACTTTTATTTACTTACAACTCAAAAATTACAACTCAATACTTAGAACAAAATATGACTCTATGTGAATGCCTCCGGCGGTGTACCGGGATATGCAATGAATCAAGAGTGACATGTATGAAAGAATTATGAATGGTGGCTTTGCCACGAATACGATGTCAACTACATGATCATGCAAAGCAATATGACAATGATGGAGCGTGTCATAATAAACGGAACAGTGGAAAGTTGCATGGCAATATATCTCGGAATGGCTATGGAAATGCCATAATAGGTAGGTATGGTGGCTGTTTTGAGGAAGGTATATGGTGGGTGTATGATACCGGCGAAAGGTGCGCGGTATTAGAGAGGCTAGCAATGGTGGAAGGGTGAGAGTGCGTATAATCCATGGACTCAACATTAGTCATAAAGAACTCACATACTTATTGCAAAAATCTACAAGTCATCAAAACCAAGCACTACGCGCATGCTCCTAGGGGGATAGATTGGTAGGAAAAGACCATCGCCCGTCCCCGACCGCCACTCATAAGGAAGACAATCAATCAATAAATCATGCTCCGACTTCATCACATAACGGTTCACCATACGTGCATGCTACGGGAATCACAAACTTTAGAACAAGTATTTCTCAAATTCACAACTACTCAACTAGCATGACTCTAATATCACCATCTTCATATCTCAAAACAATTATCAAGTATCAAACTTCTCATAATATTCAATGCACTCTATATGATAGTTTTTGTTATACCTATCTTGGATGCCTATCATATTAGGACTAATTTTATAACCAAAGCAAATTACCATGCTGTTCTAAAGGACTCTCAAAATAATATAAGTGAAGCATGAGAGATCAATTATTTCTATAAAATAAAACCACCGCCGTGCTCTAAAAGATATAAGCGAAGCACTAGAGCAAAATTTTCTAGCTCAAAAGATATAAGTGAAGCACATAGAGTATTCTAATAATTTCTGATTAATGTGTGTCTCTCCCAAAAGGTGTGTACAGCAAGGATGATTGTGGTAAACTAAAAAGCAAAGACTCAAATCATACAAGACGCTCCAAGCAAAACACATATCATGTTGTGAATAAAAATATAGCTCCAAGTAAAGTTACCGATGGACGAAGACAAAAGAGGGGATGCCTTCCGGGGCATCCCCAAGCTTAGGCTTTTTGGTTGTCCTTAGATTTTACCTTGGGGTGCCTTGGGCATCCCCAAGCTTAGGCTCTTGCCACTCCTTGTTCCATAATCCATCAAATCTTTACCCAAAACTTGAAAACTTCACAACACAAAATTCAACAGAAAATCTCATGAGCTCCGTTAGCGAAAGAAAACAAAACACCACTTTAAGGTACTGTAATGAACTCATTCTTTATTTGTATTAGTGTTAAACCTACTGTATTCCAACTTCTCTATGGTTCATAAACTCCATTACTAGCCACAGACTCATCAAAATAAGCAAACAACACACGAAAAACAGAATCTGTCAAAAACAGAACAGTCTGTAGTAATCTGTATCTAACGCAAACTTCTGTAACTCAGAAAAATCTACCAAAATAGGAAGACCTATATAATTTGTTTATTGATCTACTGCAATTGGAATCAGTATTTTATCACGTTCTGGTGATTTTTAACAATTGTTTTCGTGAGCAGAAAGTTTCTGATTTTTTCAGCAAGATCAAATAACTATAATCGAAGAAGATCCTATAGGTTTTACTTGGCACAAACACTAATTAAAACACAAAAACAAATCTAACCAGAGGATAGATCAAATATTTATTGCTAAATATAACTAAAAAGCAAGGAACAAAAATAAAATTGGGTTGCCTCCCAACAAGCGCTATCGTTTAACGCCCCTAGCTAGGCATAAAAGCAAGGATAGATCTAGGTATTGTCATCTTTGGTATGCAATCCATAAGTAGCTCTCATAATAGATTCATAAGGTAATTTAATTTTATTTCTAGGAAAGTGTTCCATGCCTTTCCTTAACGGAAATTGGAATCTAATATTCCCTTCATTCATATCAATAATTGCACCAATCGTTCTAAGGAAAGGTCTACCAAGAATAATAGGACATGAAGGATTGCAATTTATATCAAGAACAATGAAATCTATGGGCACATAATTCCTATTTGCAACAATAATAACATCATTAATTCTTCCCATAGGTTTCTTGATGGTTGAATCCGCAAGCTGCAAGTTTAAGGAACAATCATCAAATTCATGGAAACCTAACAAATCACACAAAGTTTTTGGAATCGTGGAAACACTAGCACCCAAATCACACAAAGCATAGCATTCATGATCTTTAATTTTAATTTTAATAGTAGATTCCCACTCATCATAAAGTTTTCTAGGGATAGAAACTTCCAATTCAAGCTTTTCTTCATAAGATTGCATTAAAGCATCAACGATATGTTTGGTAAAAGCCTTGTTTTGACTATAAGCATGCGGAGAATTTAGCATGGATTGCAACAAGGAAATACAATCTATTAAAGAACAATTATCATAATTAAATTCCTTGAAATCCAAGATAGTGGGTTCATTTCTATGTAAAGTTTTGACCTCTTCCATCCCACTATTACCAACTTTTGCATCAAGATCTAAAAACTCTGAATCAATGGGACGCCTTTTAACTAAAGTTGACTCATCTCCAGTCCCATCATTATCAAGATTCATATTGCAAAACAAAGATTTAATATGGGACACATCAATCACTTTTAGATCTTCATTGTTATCATCTAAATCTTCCGGTTTGGTGGCCATCTTATTAACTAAGGTGGCCTGCTTGTCCGAAATTTCAGCTATTAATTTTTCAAAATGAGCAAATTGAGACTTCAAACCATAAAATTCTTTGGACATATCATCAAGCTCTCTATTCATGTACTCCATAAAGCTTTTTTGTTCTTTAAGCTCGTTTCTAAAGAAATTATTGTGCTCAAATTGCAAAGTCATAAAGTTTCTAACGTTGTTTTCAATTTCTTCCAGCCTTCTAAGGTAAGGATCAACATTTTTAGGCAAGGCCATAAGGGCCAACAGATACACAAGTGGCAAGCAAAAGAAAAGGCGGGCGGAAAGAGAGGGCGAATAAAACAGCAAGGGTGAAGTGGGGGAGAGGAAAATGAGAGGCAAATGGCAAATAATGTAATGCGAGGGATAAGAGTTTGTGATGGGTACTTGGTATGTCTTGACTTGTGCGTAGACTCCCCGGCAACGGCGCCAGAAATCCTTCTTGCTACCTCTTGAGCACTGCGTTGGTTTTCCCTTGAAGAGGAAAGGGTGATGCAGCAAAGTAGCGTAAGTATTTTCCTCAGTTTTTGAGAACCAAGGTATCAATCCAGTAGGAGACCACGTGCGAGTCCCTCGTACCTACACAAACAAATAAGAACCTTGCAACCAACGCGATAAAGGGGTTGTCAATCCCTTCACGGCCACATGCAAAAGTGAGATCTGATAGAGATGATAAGATAATATTTTTGGTATTTTTATGATAAAGATTAAAAGTAAAGATTGCAAAATAAAAGTAGATCGGTAACTTATATGGTAGAGAATAGACCCGGGGGCCATAGGTTTCACTAGTGGCTTCTCTCAAGATAGCATAAGTATTACGGTGGGTGAACAAATTACTGTCGAGCAATTGATAGAATTGAGCATAGTTATAAGAATATCTAGGCATGATCATGTATATAGGCATCACGTCCGCAACAAATAGACCGACTCCTGCCTGCATCTACTACTATTACTCCACACATCGACCGCTATCCAGCATGCATCTAGAGTATTAAGTTCATAAGAACAGAGTAACGCATTAGCCCCCCCCCCCCCCCCCCCCCCCCCCCCCCCCCCCCCCCCCCCCCCCCCCCCCCCCCCCCCCCCCCCCCCCCCCCCCCCCCCCCCCCCCCCCCCCCCCCCCCCCCCCCCCCCCCCCCCCCCCCCCCCCCCCCCCCCCCCCCCCCCCCCCCCCCCCCCCCCCCCCCCCCCCCCCCCCCCCCCCCCCCCCCCCCCCCCCCCCCCCCCCCCCCCCCCCCCCCCCCCCCCCCCCCCCCCCCCCCCCCCCCCCCCCCCCCCCCCCCCCCCCCCCCCCCCCCCCCCCCCCCCCCCCCCCCCCCCCCCCCCCCCCCCCCCCCCCCCCCCCCCCCCCCCCCCCCCCCCCCCCCCCCCCCCCCCCCCCCCCCCCCCCCCCCCCCCCCCCCCCCCCCCCCCCCCCCCCCCCCCCCCCCCCCCCCCCCCCCCCCCCCCCCCCCCCCCCCCCCCCCCCCCCCCCCCCCCCCCCCCCCCCCCCCCCCCCCCCCCCCCCCCCCCCCCCCCCCCCCCCCCCCCCCCCCCCCCCCCCCCCCCCCCCCCCCCCCCCCCCCCCCCCCCCCCCCCCCCCCCCCCCCCCCCCCCCCCCCCCCCCCCCCCCCCCCCCCCCCCCCCCCCCCCCCCCCCCCCCCCCCCCCCCCCCCCCCCCCCCCCCCCCCCCCCCCCCCCCCCCCCCCAAAATAATATAAAAGTGTATAATAAAGCCCATTAAACATCCAAAACAGAATATATAATAGCATGGAGCAATCAAAAATTATAGATACGTTGGAGACGTATCACTTACCTTCTTTTATATGTTGGTGATATTATCCTCACAGCTTCCTCACAACAATTTTTAGATCATATTATCTCTCTTCTTCGCCACGAATTCGCTATGACAGATTTAGGTCTTCTTCACCACTTTTTAGGTATTGCTGTTATCCGTGACTCCTCTGGTCTTTTCTTGTCTCAACGTCAGTACACTTTGGATCTTCTTTCTCGTGCTGGTATGCTTGATTGTCAAACTTCCCGTACCCCTGTTGATACAGGTTCCAAACTCTCTGCCGACGGTGATCCTTTCTCTGATCCTTCTCTTTATCGTAGTCTTACCGGTGCACTTCAGTATCTCACTCTCACTCGTCCTGAAATTTCTTTTGCTGTCCAACAAGCTTGCTTATACATGCACGATCCTCGTATTCCACACTACAATCATGTCAAACGTATTCTTCGGTATCTCAAAGGCACACTAGACTTAGGTCTTCATATCAACAACTCCTCTCCCACCTCCTTGACAGCTTACTCTGATGCAAACTAGGCTGGTTGTCCAGATACTCGTAGGTCCACATCCGGATTTTGTGTTTTTCTTGGTAACAATTTGGTTTCTTGGTCTTCAAAAAGGCAGGTTACGGTCTCCCGCTCGTCTGCTGAAGCTGAGTACCGCACTGTGGCTCATGTGGTTGCTAAAACGGTTTGGTTGCGCCAGTTGCTGTCGGAGCTGCACCGTCCTATTGAGCAAGCTACCATTGCTTACTGTGATAATATTTCAGCTGTCTACATGTCAGGGAATCCGGTTTAACACCGTCGCACCAAGCATATTGAGATCGACATTAATTTTGTTCGAGAGAAGGTGGATCTCGGTCAAGTTTGCGTTCTTCACGTGCCTACTTCTGCTTAGTTCACTGATATCTTTACTAAAGGCCAGGCGACTACTCCGTTTCAAGACATTCGTTTCAGTCTCAACGTCGTCGAGCCTACCATTGACACTGTGGGGGGATGTTAGAATACAACTTGTAATAGGATTAAGACTCCTACTCGGATTGTAATAAGGCTAGGTCAGGTGCGGCTTGGTTCTTATATATACTTCTTGTACCGGCACAATATTGTATCAACAATTATTCAATACAATTCTACACTTTGCCATGAGTTTGGCAAGGGGGTACAATAGTGATCCAGGAGTAGATCACTGGACAGCGCTCAAAATTATCCTTAGAGGACTAAAGAAATATTTCTTGGTTATGGAGGTGATAAAGAGTTTGTCGTAAAGAGTTACGTTGATGCAAGCTTTGACACCGATCTGGATGACTCTGAGTCTCGATCTGGATATATATTGAAAGTGGGAGCAATTAGCTAGAGTAGCTCCATGCAGAGCATTGTAGACATAGAAATTTGCAAGCTTTCCCATAATTATGTTTATGTTCCATGCTATAACTGCTATGGTTCTCGAGTCTGCAATAACACGAGGCTCGGAGGAAGACTCATATGCACGTGTGGAATAATAAACGGTAAAATGTATTCCTAGTCTGGCCTCTAAGACTAGCTCAAGTGTTGCATGATGGTTCTGTTTTCCTGATCATGGGCATGTCTATGCCAGCAACTTCGAGGGCACAATTGTTGGTAGAACACTTGTGTTGAATCGACCCGATTGATGTTATGCTATGAGATACATTCGTCATAAGTTAATGGTTAATAACACAGAGAAGTTCCCCCCCCCCCCCCCCCCCCCCCCCCCCCCCCCCCCCCCCCCCCCCCCCCCCCCCCCCCCCCCCCCCCCCCCCCCCCCCCCCCCCCCCCCCCCCCCCCCCCCCCCCCCCCCCCCCCCCCCCCCCCCCCCCCCCCCCCCCCCCCCCCCCCCCCCCCCCCCCCCCCCCCCCCCCCCCCCCCCCCCCCCCCCCCCCCCCCCCCCCCCCCCCCCCCCCCCCCCCCCCCCCCCCCCCCCCCCCCCCCCCCCCCCCCCCCCCCCCCCCCCCCCCCCCCCCCCCCCCCCCCCCCCCCCCCCCCCCCCCCCCCCCCCCCCCCCCCCCCCCCCCCCCCCCCCCCCCCCCCCCCCCCCCCCCCCCCCCCCCCCCCCCCCCCCCCCCCCCCCCCCCCCCCCCCCCCCCCCCCCCCCCCCCCCCCCCCCCCCCCCCCCCCCCCCCCCCCCCCCCCCCCCCCCCCCCCCCCCCCCCCCCCCCCCCCCCCCCCCCCCCCCCCCCCCCCCCCCCCCCCCCCCCCCCCCCCCCCCCCCCCCCCCCCCCCCCCCCCCCCCCCCCCCCCCCCCCCCCCCCCCCCCCCCCCCCCCCCCCCCCCCCCCCCCCCCCCCCCCCCCCCCCCCCCCCCCCCCCCCCCCCCCCCCCCCCCCCCCCCCCCCCCCCCCCCCCCCCCCCCCCCCCCCCCCCCCCCCCCCCCCCCCCCCCCCCCCCCCCCCCCCCCCCCCCCCCCCCCCCCCCCCCCCCCCCCCCCCCCCCCCCCCCCCCCCCCCCCCCCCCCCCCCCCCCCCCCCCCCCCCCCCCCCCCCCCCCCCCCCCCCCCCCCCCCCCCCCCCCCCCCCCCCCCCCCCCCCCCCCCCCCCCCCCCCCCCCCCCCCCCCCCCCCCCCCCCCCCCCCCCCCCCCCCCCCCCCCCCCCCCCCCCCCCCCCCCCCCCCCCCCCCCCCCCCCCCCCCCCCCCCCCCCCCCCCCCCCCCCCCCCCCCCCCCCCCCCCCCCCCCCCCCCCCCCCCCCCCCCCCCCCCCCCCCCCCCCCCCCCCCCCCCCCCCCCCCCCCCCCCCCCCCCCCCCCCCCCCCCCCCCCCCCCCCCCCCCCCCCCCCCCCCCCCCCCCCCCCCCCCCCCCCCCCCCCCCCCCCCCCCCCCCCCCCCCCCCCCCCCCCCCCCCCCCCCCCCCCCCCCCCCCCCCCCCCCCCCCCCCCCCCCCCCCCCCCCCCCCCCCCCCCCCCCCCCCCCCCCCCCCCCCCCCCCCCCCCCCCCCCCCCCCCCCCCCCCCCCCCCCCCCCCCCCCCCCCCCCCCCCCCCCCCCCCCCCCCCCCCCCCCCCCCCCCCCCCCCCCCCCCCCCCCCCCCCCCCCCCCCCCCCCCCCCCCCCCCCCCCCCCCCCCCCCCCCCCCCCCCCCCCCCCCCCCCCCCCCCCCCCCCCCCCCCCCCCCCCCCCCCCCCCCCCCCCCCCCCCCCCCCCCCCCCCCCCCCCCCCCCCCCCCCCCCCCCCCCCCCCCCCCCCCCCCCCCCCCCCCCCCCCCCCCCCCCCCCCCCCCCCCCCCCCCCCCCCCCCCCCCCCCCCCCCCCCCCCCCCCCCCCCCCCCCCCCCCCCCCCCCCCCCCCCCCCCCGGGGGGCATCGCTAGAACACACAACATTGATTCTTAGCCGTGTGCGGCGCCCCCCTCCACAGTTTACGCCTCCGGTCATATTGTCGTAGTGCTTAGGTGAAGCCCTGCGCGGATCACTTCACCATCACCATCACCACGCCGTCGTGCTGACGAAACTCTCCCTCGACACTTTGCTGGATCAAGAGTTCGAGGGACGTCATCGAGCTGAACGTGTGTAGAACTCGGAGGTGCCGTACGTTCGGTGCTTGATCGGTCGGAACGAGAAGAAGTTTGACTACATCAACCATGTTGTCAAATGCTTCCGCTTTCGGTCTACGAGGGTACGTGGACACACTCTCCACCTCTCGTTGCTATCCATCTCCTAGATAGATCTTGCGTGAGCGTAGAATTTTTTTTGAATTTGCATGCTACGTTCCCCAACAAGGAGGGCGGCGTCGGAGTGGATGCAGCCGAGCGGGACAGATCGGTGGGCGAGAAGGGAGGCAAAAATGTTTTGCTCCATAGGTGGGTGAATGAGTATTTTACTCCTCGGGACGGCCGTGGAGTAAAAGATTTCCTCCTCTAACCGTTATAAGGGATCGGTTAGAGAAGAAAAGTGAAATTTTAGTTCTCTAAACCGTTTTAAGGTATCAGTTAGAGTTGCTCTAAGTCGGTTAGCGCAACAACGCTCGTGGTGCTTCCGCGGTTCACAGCCAAAATAGAATTTCTTTTTTCCTAGCTGGTTGCTCTCCGGTCTCTTTCATTTTTTGATTCGTTCGTTGCTCCTTCCTTTGCTTAGCAATTTTTTGCGCTCGCCCCTATGCTATCGCTGGCTCTGGAAAAAGGCCTGGCTATTTTTTTTCTAGATTTGCAAATGTTTGTGAAATCAAAAGTATATTTGCAGATTTTGTATTAAAAAATCACAATTTTAAAAATGTTCATGTATTCATGTTTTAACAAAATTTGGAAAAGTTTACGAAAATTTCAAAATATTCACAAATATAAAAAATCATGGATTTGATTTTTTTTGTTAATTTAATTTTGTTGATGAATTTTAAAAATATTAGTGAATTTGGTAGAAGGTTTGCAAATTTTAAAAAAATTCACGAATTCAAAAAAGGTCATGAATTTTAAAATTATTTATGGATTTTAAAATTTCATGAATTCAAAAAAATCACAAATTTTAAAAATGCTCGTGAATTTGAAAAAGGCTGACCCATGGAAAAGGACTGAACGGTTGGGGGGTGTGCGTGTTGCACACTTCTTTTCAAGAATGAAATCACTGCTTTCACCTTTATTGCAACGTCTAGCACGATTTGACCCATCTGGATTTTTTTCTTTTGGATTTGACCTTTGTGCCTAGTAATCTTCATTTGTTACTCTTGAAGATTTGGTATCTCCTAGTCGATTGCATAGTTGAGATTTCCCATATGTTGCTTTTCCTCAAGCAAAATTTGCCATGGTTCAGATCACCTCAAGATCCATCACGAGTGATTATGCGAGTTCTAAGTGAACTTAGCTCAAGGAGACGAATGTGGTGTCGAAGTGACTTCAGAGCTAAGTGCTCAAGCATCTCCTACGAAAGACATTCAGCAAACGATGGCCTTTCCTAAGTGCTCAGTTGCTTGGAGCAGCAAGTTGACAAACCCTCCATTAAGAGCATCTTGCCTCCCAAGTTTTTGGCGCATCGACGACCACAAGACGTTTGTGAGGTGAGCAAGAGCTCGACAACATTGACTCACACGAGGCAGTCGTGTGTCGAGGTGTCCACGGCGTCAAACCCTAGTTAGCATAGGCGACACGTGGTAGCTATTGTTGAACACGGCGCAAGCCAAAAGCGAGCAGAGGATATATGGCGCCGCCTTCATCGGCGGGTGGTCAGCGCCTCCCTTTTGGATTTGTCTGTAATACTCTGTTTCTCCAGGGTTGTAACAAAACAGACAATTCTGTCCCTCACGTATAATGCGGATTAGAGATACTGCAGGGTCGTTTTTGCAAAAAGAATAAGAAAACTCTCTGATCAACATGACCTTGGATGAAGCCATGGAGGAGCCAAAGTTAATTGTCATTATCGGTACCCCATTGCAACCACAAGTGTGGATATTAAATATAGTTACTAGCTGGACTGCAGCAACAACCGCAGAATTATAGAATAAAAAAGTCTGTCAACACTGCCGTTTCTCTAGCTAGCTAGGCTGCTTCCTCTGGACTTTCTAGGTGGCTGCTGCTGGCTGCGTAATTAAGCTAAAAAAAATTGACCTCAAAGCCTAAACCATTAACAATGAATCTCCTCACAGCCACCTTCATCCCTGCACATGGGTGGCTATGCTACTGGCATTACCATGAGATCCATCTGTACCAGTCGGTGTTATGAAAATATTTCGAATTATGCTCCCATCATCTCAAACCATGTCTTTTGACTTAGTACAATTTTATATTAAAGATGTACTCCCTTCGTCCCAAAATTCTTGTCTTAGGTGCCTAAATACGGATGTATCTAGTTACGTTTTAGTGTTAGGTACATCCATATCTAGACAAATCTAAGACAAGAATTTTGGGACGGAGGGAGTACTAAATTAAAGATACTTATTTTGAGACAGAGGAAGTACTACTTATTAGTCCCAGAAATTGTTACTCTCAAGTGACCATCTATGAATTCTGCGTCGAAATGTTCAGAGGTCAAGAAGGTAAGATCTTGCCTTCTTCTCCATGCGAGGGAAATATTGACAACCTTGATGCATTGTCGTAAAACACCCTGAAAAACAAACTCTTAAAGGCTCCTTCTCCCCTATCGTTTCAATTTTATCGGATGTCCTCGAAGGGACTCTTAGGGCTCCTTTGATTCAAAAGATTTTCATAGAAATATTAGAGGATTAGAATACTTATGGATATTTTCTATGTTTATTTTCTATGTTCGTTGTTTGATTCATAGGATTGAATCCCATAGAAATATTTTCTAAGAATTTATTTGTACTACTTTTCCATAGGATTTCTGCCATCCACTCAAACCTTTTTTGAAAGAATCCTTTGTTTTCCATTCGATGCAATCAAATAAACCAAAATCCTATAGGATTGAAACGAGAATGACGTTCTAATCATATTTTTTTCTCTCCCTATTTTCATGTTTTTAGAATTCTGTGAACCAAAGAGACCCTTAATTTGGAAGCGTCTTAAAGAAATACAAAGTACAATGTAGGCCTTCATCGTTATCCAACCAGTTGTTTTTCTATAAGCGACTTCATTTCAATCTCGCCTAGTATTTTGTTGTGTGAAATATATAGCTTATCATGCCTGCTGTGTGAATGTGCTTTTTTTCACACATTTTCCTTTTTCATTATTTCTGGAATTTTTCCAAGAGCTCTAGCATCCAGGAACCGAACGAATAACACAGCCCCTTGCCATAATAATGACCTTACACATTAGTAAGAGCAACTCTAGCAGACCCCGCAAAACGCCGGTCCGCAAAACGCGTTTGCAGTTCGCGCAAAACCGCTTTTGCGGGCCGGCGCGGGCTGGCACAGATGCAGACCCCCCAAACGGACCCGTAAAAAAGTATATTCGCGGAATATGCTTTTTTACGGGTCGGCTATGCGGGTTCTGCTCGGGCACCAGCGCAACGACCCGCAAACAGAAAAACTGCAAATCTGAAATTTGTCATAGGGTTTCACAAACAAATTCAAATTCAAATGACATAAACAGTTTGCGCGCAAATAAAAGCGAAGTTCATTACGCAAAAGAGGGCATGCAAAGGTATGCGCCCATGTCCGGCATCATCTTGGGGGTCGATCTTCACTCCGCGCCATGGAGTCCATCTTGAAGTTCATTGGCGCCACCGTAGCCACCTCCGTCGCTTGTTCCAACTCCTGTTGGGGATACACATAACAGGTAGGCCCACGAAGGGTCGAAATATCATGAAGCATGGGGTCCACACAACATGTGGGTCCAGGTAAATTTCATACAGACATACTATCCACTCGGACAAGCAGCATACTATCCACTCGACCAAGCAGCATACCATCCACTCGGATGACAGTTCACCACTCGACCGTACGACTCACTCGGATATACGAAGACCAGCAGGCAGCAAAGCAGTCGGCATCATTCTCATAGTGAGGGCTTGATAGTGGGCTGGCATTATGGCATTCATGCCCCACTTTGTAACATAGGAGGTGAGGGGGTGGCGCACTCTATATAAGCCACCCCCCACCACTAGACTACGGGGGCTTTTTTCTTCCATCTCTCTCTCTTTTTCACCATTAGTCTCAGGACTACGGGGATCCGTTCTCCTCTCATTGTAATCTCCGGATACATACTAAGATAAAGCAAAGCCTCTCCGGAGCACGAGACGTAGGGTTGTTATCTCCACCATGAGAGGCCCGAACTCGCTAAAACCACCGTGTCACCCATATGCATCTCGATAGATCATGCTCCTTTATCCTACCCCTCTCTTATTGTCGGAATCGTTACCACGACAACTCCCACACCGAAATCATCCACATTGCCACCATATGGAGCAGAGAAAACATCACCGGAACTGGCAGACGGACCGGCCGAGGCGACCATTCTCCTCTTCAAGATCTCTCTCCTTGCCATATCATGCCATGTTTTGGTGACGTCGTCCATGTCATTGCGGTTCATTGACATGATATTGTTCTCTTCGGCGAGCAACAATGACATCGATTTGTTTTCAGAGGCGCGTGCTTTTCTCTCCTCAATGGCAGCTTTGCGCAGCCCCTCTTCCTTGAGCATTTGCCATTTTTCTTGCTTCTCTTTTGCCTTCTTCTCGGCCAACTCTTTCTTGATCTCCAAGGACTTCAACAACATCAACTCGTTTGATTGCACCATCGCATCAATCTTCTCCCTCAAGCTCGATGCTTCTTGCTCTCTCTTCATCTTCTCTTTAGTCTTCTTGTCGCCATCGGGCTTGTGCAAATTTCTTGGGCCATCATCATCCTCATCTTCATCCATGTTTGTAAGTGAGCCTCTCTTTGGTGGGGATTCTTTGTCGATCAACTTTCACTTCTCGCACTTTTGGAGCAACTCCCAACAATGCTCTAATTTGAAGAATCTGCCTTCCGAAGCTTCCATGTCCTTGTATCTATGTTGAGCAATCTTGTCCTACACAATGTGAACAAAGTGATGCAATCATTTCTCATGATACATTATGATGATGCACAACTTGAACAAAGGCAAAGCAAACTCACATAGTCGGACTCCACGGTGCCGCTTGGAGGTGCATTGCGTACTTGCTCCAAGCAAGCTGCCCAACGGCTGCACATAGGCTTGATGTTCTCCCAACGACCTTGAAGCGACCGAAATGTGCGTGGAGTCCTATTGGGGTAGTTTTTCATAATGCGGAAGTATTGATCTTCGATCCTTTGCCAATATCTCTTGGCGGTTTGAGAAATACCCGTGCATGCATCAAGAGACACCGCACTCCATGCTTTGATCAAAGCTTGATCTTCCAAGATCGTGTAGTTCTTCGATCTATGGTTTTTCCTAGTTTTTGCTTGTGATTGCTCAAACGCTTCCGCTTCGATCTCCTCCAACTCGTCCGCACAACTATGATCGTCCACGCCGCCCTCCGTTTCATTGTAGTCGAATGGTTCGAAAGGGGCTTGATCAATGTCAACCGCGTTCGTGTCCAACAAGTTCACGAACTCGGTTGTTGCATTGTTCGAACCACCGCTATAGCGAACGATAACAAGTCACGAGCTATCGAGAACAATGACGAAAAATGAAAGAGAATCGCCGAAGACCGAAGAGATATACCTTCCGGCCATTTCGTCGAACACCTCGCTCGCGGGGGGAGCGGCACCGTTGAACGGCATCGCCGGAGCACCTCCTTGCGGGGGGATGGAGTGAGAGGTTGAAGAAGATGGCTTCCTTGAAGCCGGAACCTTCCTCCGCTTTGCGCCCGCGGCCTTGCCGGCCTTCTCCGCCGCCGGCCGGGATCGCACTGCCGCATTGGCGCCCGGAGCGCGGGCCATCGCGGCGGGGGCAGCCGGATTCCCGCCCTGCACAACCACGTTGCCCTGCCGCTTGCGGGCAGGCGCGGCGTGTGCTTGGGCGACGCCGGCGGGGCCAACATGGCCGGCGACGAGATCCGCCCGAGGGGAAGGGGCGTGCGCGACCTCGACGGTGACGGGGGACAGCATGGGGTCGTCCATGGCGGCGAGGGACGGCCGGGGAGGAGCAGCCGGAGCTTGCGGAGGGGGGGCAATGGTGGCGGAGGGTGCGGGGAGCGGGAAAGGGCGCGCGGAAATGTCCCTCCCGCCAAATCTCACGCCGGATAGGGGTTGAGCTCGGGTCGGCCTCCCAGCCCATGAAGATAGAGGTTGGGGGAGAAGATTTGCCGCGCCCCGCAAAAAAAATTGCGGGCCGGTGCGGGATGCGGGGTCTGGTCGTGCAGATTTTCTGGCCCCGACCCGCAATTTGGCGGTTATTTTGCGGGTCGGGGCGTTTTTGCGGGGTCTGCTAGAGTTGCTCTAACATCTGTAGGGGATTTGCTTGCTTGGCTCTGCCATGTTACTTCCAATTTTTATAATTCAGTTTCTGTTTGTTGTGCCATATTAAATTATTATGGTGTATCGAGTCCTGCATCAGATTAAGAAAGCAAAAGTGGTACTCCCTCCGTTCCGAAATACAGTGCGCCCGCGCTTCCCGAGGTCCAACTTTGACCATAAATTTACCCCACGAGACCGACTGCGGCGGGAGAAAAAATTACATGATTGAAAACTTCTTTTGAATACGAATTCAGTGGTATAACTTTTGCTCCCGCCACAAACGGTCTCTTTGGTTAAATTTACAGTCAAAGTTGAAGCACGAGGATAGAGGAAGCACTACATTGTGGAATGGAGGGAGTACAAAACAAGTCAGGTGACTAAGACTCTGAAGTGATCTTCCAGGAACCATCCCACCGCCACCGGCATAGACAGGATAATCAAGATTAATGATGGACAGATCGTTCTTCTCCTGGATCGATGAAGAGTGATCAATTTGCACACTTGGAACAACGCAGCTACACATGCATGCAGATACCGGATCCACCAGCATTCGTCTTTGTTTTCTCCCATTATTAGCCCCATGATTGAGTTTAATTAAGTCACACAAATCCAGAGCATCTGGGCTAGTATGATTATGTTTAGAGAGTTCCTTTTAGGTTTTGCTAAATCTCAATTGAATGGATTTTTTTTAAAGTCTTTTACTTCGCTGTCTGTGCTGAGAACTAACGATCTCACATTTTTTTCCTTAAACAGAGGCAGAAGATTTGATCTTTCAATAATTAAGTCACACAAATCCATAGCATCTGGGCTAGTATAATTTTGTTCAGAGGATTTGTTTTAAGTTTTGCTAAATCTCAACTGAATGGATTTTCTTTCTTACAATTTTACTTTTCGGTTGATGCTGAGAACTATCCATCTCACTTTTTTTTCTTAAACGGAGGCAAAAGGTTTGTTCACTTAATTAACTAAAAACCAATACAAACAGACCATGTGTGGACAACTCACAAAGCATGAATGCACGATTAAATATCCCCAATGCGCACTAATAACAAAGCCCCACAACTCTACATCGTAAAGGAACTTCCCAACGAGAACACCTCGACTGAAGACAACGGACATTACCAAATCCACAGTGACAAGCCAAACCACAAGGATGGTCCAAGAGACCGAGGGTCATCCATTAGGCAGCCGTGGAGGGCACGTCCACCTTCTTGAATTTGCCCTTGGTCGCCTTCCTCGTCAGGAGGCAAGCAATCGACTTGCCAGATTCAGAGCTAGCCGCTTCCAAGCCGGCGACCAAGTCGCAAAGCTATTTCACAATTAGCTGCCAATGCACCTGCCTCAACAATGTCGCCACCCACAGACACCACCTGCCCAATGGTCACTTTGCGAGTTAGTGACAATAGCATCCAAACCTCCAAGACATAGTGCTTGGTTGTGCTCCAACGATGGTAGTAAGGGTGTCGCGGCCACCATTAAGGCCCCTAGCGAGCCCATCTCCTTCAGAAACACCATAGATACATGTGTAGGGGACGCCCCACATAGCTCCTGAAGTCGGCCGAGAAGTAAGTTTTTTTCGCTCAACTACGACGTAAACAAACCCTTCTATGATTTTTTTAACTACATGAAGAAATTATTATAACACTGATATTATTTTCTTAATATGTATGAAGAAATTAATAAACTCAACCAAAATTATGGTTCCTCGGTGGGTACAGCTGTAACCAAGCTTTTTTTGGTTATTGTTTGGAGACATTTATTAGTACTCCAAACTCATGGAAATGACACGGTGACAAGGTGGTTTTCCTTGGTTGTGTGCACTTTTTATACAGGACAAGAAAATCAATATAATAATTGTGCTGTCTTAAAAAAAATCCTCAAGGCTCTTTTTAGAGCACGAGTTAAATGTTTTTAGGTTCAGTTTTAGTTTCCCACGGAACCAAACTGTTCGTAAAAAAATCAATTATTGGTTGCTTGTCATTGTGCTAAGTTTGTCATAAAAATTGACAAATTTTGGAAGGAAGAAAAATGCAAGAAGCAATCGATCTGGTCCCAACAATCCAAATAAACTAATCCTGGCACTGTTTGAGTGTATCACCAGAAGTTCTTGACGACTACTCTATCGGCCGCAACGAAGCAATAAAAATGCATTGGGGTGATACGGCTACAACTAGAGCCACAAT
Source organism: Thinopyrum obtusiflorum (assembly GCA_036873465.1). Taxonomy (NCBI): domain Eukaryota; kingdom Viridiplantae; phylum Streptophyta; class Magnoliopsida; order Poales; family Poaceae; genus Thinopyrum; species Thinopyrum obtusiflorum. The sequence continues at coordinate 57,112 of JAAAWM010011885.1, forward strand.
CTCAAATAGCTAAAATATTTCTCATGCAATTCTGAGATGGCCAGATGGCTTCTCTTGATTTCTGTGGTCCACTGGTCCTTGAAAGTGAAATGGTTTAGTTGATTAGTCACTTGATGCCATGACGAGTTATATTAGAAAGCTGATGGCCATGATCTCTGGTACAACTGTAGAAGAAAAAACAGCTAATAATTCTGCCACAATTCAAACGTTAGTTCGCTTTCCATGCTGCACGCGATCATGGATTTTCTTTTACATTTACCTTTTGTTCATTTTTCTAATGTTCATTTGCATTAGTGAAATGTGATGAATTATGTCATTACTGGCCACTGTAAGGCGGAGGGGGCTTTGGAGGCGATAGAGTCAGTTAGATGTTTGATAACTTTCAGAAGCATCAGTGACAAGTGGGGGCGGCAGCACTGAAGAATTTCATTTTTGATAGTGCTCTTCAGGTGTCGAGTCGTGACTTTCAGGGTGAAAATTTAAGGTCTGATCTTCATTGGTTGTGCCTGATAATTGCCTTCCTGAACTGAAGGTATTGTTTTGAGAGCTGGGACTTTCTCCAGAGTGAAAACCTAAGACCTTTGATCGGGCGACGAGGGCGCTTGTGCACTATTTTCTTCTTGAAGACGTCGCTTTTGGAGACCTTTTATGTTTTTCGGGTGTTGTCTTTGGTGATGGTTTCCGTGCTGCTGCTGAGAAGAGTTGATCATTGTGGTGAGGTTTTTCTTTTCAGGTTGTGTGCACTCTAAATGTCTTTAAGACATTTTATTGGTGCAGAGACCGGATGTAATTAGTATCTTCACGATATTAATATATTTTTTTAAAAAAAGAAAGTGGCCACTGTAAACCAGTAGGAGTACCACTAAATTAAACTAGGAGTCATTAACTAGACTTGTTCTTCCAACCCTTCACCTTTCTTTTTATATATCATATCCTTTCCACAGAACTGCTTAAAAAAGACTATTACTGAGAGATTAGGGTACATAAGGTGGTATTAAAATTTGTTGATTGATTCCAGTGCTAGCCTGTGTCGGTAGGATTGATCCACCAATCCCAAGATTTTGTGCTCACAAAGCTAAACCTTTCTTCTACTTAATTAACAACTAACATAAGACCAAACTGCATGAGATGGAAAGAAAAATATGTATCCCGGGGCATGAGCTGTCCCCCCTGCACATGGGGCTGCATTGACATTTGCATATAGTTTTTCTCAGAATTCGGGATCCATGTGCCGGGCTCTGTCATGACGACTCATGCCGTTAGCTGATTGCCGTTGCCGCTCCTTGTATATTACTGTAGGAGATATGCCCTAGAGGCAATAATAAATGCTATTATTTATCTCCATGTTCATGATTAGGTTTATGTTCCATGCTATAACTGTTATGCCCCCCCCCCCCCCCCCCCCCCCCCCCCCCCCCCCCCCCCCCCCCCCCCCCCCCCCCCCCCCCCCCCCCCCCCCCCCCCCCCCCCCCCCCCCCCCCCCCCCCCCCCCCCCCCCCCCCCCCCCCCCCCCCCCCCCCCCCCCCCCCCCCCCCCCCCCCCCCCCCCCCCCCCCCCCCCCCCCCCCCCCCCCCCCCCCCCCCCCCCCCCCCCCCCCCCCCCCCCCCCCCCCCCCCCCCCCCCCCCCCCCCCCCCCCCCCCCCCCCCCCCCCCCCCCCCCCCCCCCCCCCCCCCCCCCCCCCCCCCCCCCCCCCCCCCCCCCCCCCCCCCCCCCCCCCCCCCCCCCCCCCCCCCCCCCCCCCCCCCCCCCCCCCCCCCCCCCCCCCCCCCCCCCCCCCCCCCCCCCCCCCCCCCCCCCCCCCCCCCCCCCCCCCCCCCCCCCCCCCCCCCCCCCCCCCCCCCCCCCCCCCCCCCCCCCCCCCCCCCCCCCCCCCCCCCCCCCCCCCCCCCCCCCCCCCCCCCCCCCCCCCCCCCCCCCCCCCCCCCCCCCCCCCCCCCCCCCCCCCCCCCCCCCCCCCCCCCCCCCCCCCCCCCCCCCCCCCCCCCCCCCCCCCCCCCCCCCCCCCCCCCCCCCCCCCCCCCCCCCCCCCCCCCCCCCCCCCCCCCCCCCCCCCCCCCCCCCCCCCCCCCCCCCCCCCCCCCCCCCCCCCCCCCCCCCCCCCCCCCCCCCCCCCCCCCCCCCCCCCCCCCCCCCCCCCCCCCCCCCCCCCCCCCCCCCCCCCCCCCCCCCCCCCCCCCCCCCCCCCCCCCCCCCCCCCCCCCCCCCCCCCCCCCCCCCCCCCCCCCCCCCCCCCCCCCCCCCCCCCCCCCCCCCCCCCCCCCCCCCCCCCCCCCCCCCCCCCCCCCCCCCCCCCCCCCCCCCCCCCCCCCCCCCCCCCCCCCCCCCCCCCCCCCCCCCCCCCCCCCCCCCCCCCCCCCCCCCCCCCCCCCCCCCCCCCCCCCCCCCCCCCCCCCCCCCCCCCCCCCCCCCCCCCCCCCCCCCCCCCCCCCCCCCCCCCCCCCCCCCCCCCCCCCCCCCCCCCCCCCCCCCCCCCCCCCCCCCCCCCCCCCCCCCCCCCCCCCCCCCCCCCCCCCCCCCCCCCCCCCCCCCCCCCCCCCCCCCCCCCCCCCCCCCCCCCCCCCCCCCCCCCCCCCCCCCCCCCCCCCCCCCCCCCCCCCCCCCCCCCCCCCCCCCCCCCCCCCCCCCCCCCCCCCCCCCCCCCCCCCCCCCCCCCCCCCCCCCCCCCCCCCCCCCCCCCCCCCCCCCCCCCCCCCCCCCCCCCCCCCCCCCCCCCCCCCCCCCCCCCCCCCCCCCCCCCCCCCCCCCCCCCCCCCCCCCCCCCCCCCCCCCCCCCCCCCCCCCCCCCCCCCCCCCCCCCCCCCCCCCCCCCCCCCCCCCCCCCCCCCCCCCCCCCCCCCCCCCCCCCCCCCCCCCCCCCCCCCCCCCCCCCCCCCCCCCCCCCCCCCCCCCCCCCCCCCCCCCCCCCCCCCCCCCCCCCCCCCCCCCCCCCCCCCCCCCCCCCCCCCCCCCCCCCCCCCCCCCCCCCCCCCCCCCCCCCCCCCCCCCCCCCCCCCCCCCCCCCCCCCCCCCCCCCCCCCCCCCCCCCCCCCCCCCCCCCCCCCCCCCCCCCCCCCCCCCCCCCCCCCCCCCCCCCCCCCCCCCCCCCCCCCCCCCCCCCCCCCCCCCCCCCCCCCCCCCCCCCCCCCCCCCCCCCCCCCCCCCCCCCCCCCCCCCCCCCCCCCCCCCCCCCCCCCCCCCCCCCCCCCCCCCCCCCCCCCCCCCCCCCCCCCCCCCCCCCCCCCCCCCCCCCCCCCCCCCCCCCCCCCCCCCCCCCCCCCCCCCCCCCCCCCCCCCCCCCCCCCCCCCCCCCCCCCCCCCCCCCCCCCCCCCCCCCCCCCCCCCCCCCCCCCCCCCCCCCCCCCCCCCCCCCCCCCCCCCCCCCCCCCCCCCCCCCCCCCCCCCCCCCCCCCCCCCCCCCCCCCCCCCCCCCCCCCCCCCCCCCCCCCCCCCCCCCCCCCCCCCCCCCCCCCCCCCCCCCCCCCCCCCCCCCCCCCCCCCCCCCCCCCCCCCCCCCCCCCCCCCCCCCCCCCCCCCCCCCCCCCCCCCCCCCCCCCCCCCCCCCCCCCCCCCCCCCCCCCCCCCCCCCCCCCCCCCCCCCCCCCCCCCCCCCCCCCCCCCCCCCCCCCCCCCCCCCCCCCCCCCCCCCCCCCCCCCCCCCCCCCCCCCCCCCCCCCCCCCCCCCCCCCCCCCCCCCCAAGTCATCGACACCCTCGTCGATGTACGTGTTGAAAGAAGAAATTCCACTATCTCTCAAACGAAATGAGGTTTTTGAACTCCTATATAACAGAGTTTCATTGATGCCAAAGGGGGTTTTCCTCAAACGATTGGAACCAGAATAAAATAAAAAAAAGAATGAAAGAGTCAATCTATCTTAGTCAAGGCGCTCGCTCTGCCACAAAGGGAGGCACTGGCAAAATCTAAATAGAAAAGAGATGTTTCCAATTAAACCATAGATGTCCACTTCATACTTATAGTATTCTATTTCGGCTTGCTTGGGTTCATTCAAGGCATCTTCATATCTATTAAAGAAATCAATCAGCTCCTAATTAGGTCCCCCAAGGCGAGCGAAGTGACGTTTTTATTTCTCTTCCTCCGGTCAGAAAAAAAAAGATTTCTAGGACCGGATGCATAACAAGAAAAGACAGAATAGTAGTGGTGCCTGCGCGCAAACAATCTTAGAACTGAGCTCTTGTAAAGGTGGGCGTTCCTACGCTCAAAGCCCATATCTCAGATGCATGCCCATTGGAATAGCCCATCACCAGGATGAAATTATCCATTTAGCGCAGTTCCCCTTTCCTCTCTTCTTATATAAACTTCACATCCTAAACACCAAAAGGAAGGGAGAAGCGAACTCGACCTGGTGGTTTTTTATCATTTCATTGACCTTCGAACCGCTCTTGCCCTCCCCTTTCACTTTCTTTCCTAAATGTGTGACTGATACCAATCCCTATGTTGTACACTCTTCCACTAACTAGAGAGAACCATGCCTGAAGTAGAAAGAACCAATTACAAGTGTTCATAGTGGTCTAAGAAAATCAACCCTGACCGTGAAGGTTCCTAGTGTTGATACCAGTTGTTGGAGATAATGGAAGGAAGCAACAAAACAGAGAGAGGATCCAGTGTAATCTTAACTACATCTCAGCTCTTATACAAAAGCTTATGTTACAATACATGGTACCAGTCCAATTTATAGAAAATAGCAAACCGACACAAAGTCATTATCGACTCAAGTAACAACTATTTCTATTTTGTTCACAGCTCATTCCTAGCTAAGACATAACGGCGGGTAGGCAAACAACTTGATTCAGGTCAATACAATACTCTTCTTCGAACTTGCAAGCTTGGGACACAAGCGTAAACTGAAAAAGAAGTAAGACCAGGCCCCCCCCCCCCCCCCCCCCCCCCCCCCCCCCCCCCCCCCCCCCCCCCCCCCCCCCCCCCCCCCCCCCCCCCCCCCCCCCCCCCCCCCCCCCCCCCCCCCCCCCCCCCCCCCCCCCCCCCCCCCCCCCCCCCCCCCCCCCCCCCCCCCCCCCCCCCCCCCCCCCCCCCCCCCCCCCCCCCCCCCCCCCCCCCCCCCCCCCCCCCCCCCCCCCCCCCCCCCCCCCCCCCCCCCCCCCCCCCCCCCCCCCCCCCCCCCCCCCCCCCCCCCCCCCCCCCCCCCCCCCCCCCCCCCCCCCCCCCCCCCCCCCCCCCCCCCCCCCCCCCCCCCCCCCCCCCCCCCCCCCCCCCCCCCCCCCCCCCCCCCCCCCCCCCCCCCCCCCCCCCCCCCCCCCCCCCCCCCCCCCCCCCCCCCCCCCCCCCCCCCCCCCCCCCCCCCCCCCCCCCCCCCCCCCCCCCCCCCCCCCCCCCCCCCCCCCCCCCCCCCCCCCCCCCCCCCCCCCCCCCCCCCCCCCCCCCCCCCCCCCCCCCCCCCCCCCCCCCCCCCCCCCCCCCCCCCCCCCCCCCCCCCCCCCCCCCCCCCCCCCCCCCCCCCCCCCCCCCCCCCCCCCCCCCCCCCCCCCCCCCCCCCCCCCCCCCCCCCCCCCCCCCCCCCCCCCCCCCCCCCCCCCCCCCCCCCCCCCCCCCCCCCCCCCCCCCCCCCCCCCCCCCCCCCCCCCCCCCCCCCCCCCCCCCCCCCCCCCCCCCCCCCCCCCCCCCCCCCCCCCCCCCCCCCCCCCCCCCCCCCCCCCCCCCCCCCCCCCCCCCCCCCCCCCCCCCCCCCCCCCCCCCCCCCCCCCCCCCCCCCCCCCCCCCCCCCCCCCCCCCCCCCCCCCCCCCCCCCCCCCCCCCCCCCCCCCCCCCCCCCCCCCCCCCCCCCCCCCCCCCCCCCCCCCCCCCCCCCCCCCCCCCCCCCCCCCCCCCCCCCCCCCCCCCCCCCCCCCCCCCCCCCCCCCCCCCCCCCCCCCCCCCCCCCCCCCCCCCCCCCCCCCCCCCCCCCCCCCCCCCCCCCCCCCCCCCCCCCCCCCCCCCCCCCCCCCCCCCCCCCCCCCCCCCCCCCCCCCCCCCCCCCCCCCCCCCCCCCCCCCCCCCCCCCCCCCCCCCCCCCCCCCCCCCCCCCCCCCCCCCCCCCCCCCCCCCCCCCCCCCCCCCCCCCCCCCCCCCCCCCCCCCCCCCCCCCCCCCCCCCCCCCCCCCCCCCCCCCCCCCCCCCCCCCCCCCCCCCCCCCCCCCCCCCCCCCCCCCCCCCCCCCCCCCCCCCCCCCCCCCCCCCCCCCCCCCCCCCCCCCCCCCCCCCCCCCCCCCCCCCCCCCCCCCCCCCCCCCCCCCCCCCCCCCCCCCCCCCCCCCCCCCCCCCCCCCCCCCCCCCCCCCCCCCCCCCCCCCCCCCCCCCCCCCCCCCCCCCCCCCCCCCCCCCCCCCCCCCCCCCCCCCCCCCCCCCCCCCCCCCCCCCCCCCCCCCCCCCCCCCCCCCCCCCCCCCCCCCCCCCCCCCCCCCCCCCCCCCCCCCCCCCCCCCCCCCCCCCCCCCCCCCCCCCCCCCCCCCCCCGCAATGAAGCTTATACCACCACTTGGTCAGTAAGGCCTGATTCAAAAAAAGATAAATCACCCCCTTCCCTACTTCAATGGAAAAGGGGGAATCGCCCTTTCACAACCGCCCCTCCACAAAATTTATACCTATCCTTTCGCCTAAGATGATCACGAACGAAGACAGAGAATTGCGTAGATAGGAGGAGGAAACGAACCAACCCGAAAAAACAAACAAAAGGGAATGAGAAAAATGATCGGAACGATTGAGGAAAGAAAGAGAATGGCGGCCCCTTTCCTTTCGCCCAGGGGGCATCGTCGTCGGGGACAGGCTTCGAGGGTTCTTCCATATCTAGATATAGAGATAGATGATGATAGAGATCTAGATCTTTCTACAGATAGATCCTTTGAGAAATTTCTATTGATCCGCTTTCAAGATCTATGAACAAGAGAGATCCAAAAAATCTCCATGTAAAAAAAAAGAGATGAATAGATAGGGCTGAGCCGATAGAAGGACTGGGTACGATGATGGGGCGAGAGAGGGAAAAAACCCTTCGGGATGGATCGGGAAAAGTGACCTCCGACTCAGCCCTCGACTTCCTTCCCTTCGCATAGCTCAGGTGACTCCCTTCCCCCTTTTTTCCCAGAATGAATTAGCCCGACACGACAAATCCTACCCTCCTGTCTTTCTTTCTCATTGAATGAACCACTGCCTGGGACGCCCCTATGCCTATGAATTCACTGATTTAAGGGCCCCGGGAGGAAACTTCGGAAAGAAAGCCTACTGGTTGGTCTGGTTGTCCCCCGGCGGTGCCCGGGCGGGCCTCGGTTCAATCTTGCTGATTCTACCTAGACATGGCTCAAAATGAAGGGGTAAGGCCAAGTGTTCTTAAAACAAAACTCGAAGTGCACACTTCGGAGCACGGTCTTCCGTTAGGTCCTTTACGGACGACGAAAGCCCCTTGGCTATACTCTACTCTTCGCCTTCGGCTGTTCTGTTCTTTTCTTTTGGCTCAGCGGAGCTGAGCTGGGTTCCATTACACTCTGTAGGAAATGCATAGACAGTCCACGCAGCAAACCGAGGCCCTGCGTGCGCCGTACGTACCGCCTACGAATAATACCCCCCCCCCCCCCCCCCCCCCCCCCCCCCCCCCCCCCCCCCCCCCCCCCCCCCCCCCCCCCCCCCCCCCCCCCCCCCCCCCCCCCCCCCCCCCCCCCCCCCCCCCCCCCCCCCCCCCCCCCCCCCAAAAAATGAGATTCTTGCCGAATCCGAGTTTGCTGCCCCAACCATTACAAAACTAATACCTATTCTGTTTAGTACTTCAGGTGCTTCTCTAGCGTATAATGTTAATCTCGTAGCGGATCAATTCCAACGAGCCTTTCAAACTAGTACTTTTTGTAATCGACTCTATAGCTTCTTCAATAAACGCTGGTTCTTCGATCAAGTTTTGAATGACTTTCTAGTCAGATCGTTCCTGCATTTCGGATATTCAGTCTCATTCGAAGCTTTAGACAAGGGTGCTATTGAGATATTGGGCCCTTATGGTATCTCGTACACATTCCGACGATTGGCCGAGCGAATAAGTCAACTTCAAAGTGGATCTGTTGTGCGAAGGGTGCGTTATGAACCGTGGCCGCCTACCTGCTTTGGTTGGTGGGGGCGGCTCCTCCGTTGTGGGTAAACGGGAAACCCGACTCTACGAACCCGAGGAAAGGCTGCACAGCTTCCGTAGGGGCGTTAAGACCGGAGCTTTTTGTAGTGCTAGCAGGAATGCAAGTGAATGAATCCAATCCCATCCCCTTTAAAATAGGCGAGGTAATACCTTATTGAAGTAGGGCACGCTACGGCAACACAGGACTGACGGGGTGGGGGCTTGCTGTCTACTTGGCGAGCCTTCACTGCCCCCTTCTGTAACTTCCCTTCTTTCGTCTGTCCACGAGGCAGTCAAAAGAAAGAGAGAAAGGGGCAGCTATAATGCAGGAGTCGTGGCGGTTGTATGCCACAAGGTCCCTATAGACAAGGGGACAAGTGAATCATCGCTTTTGGGCGCAGGCAGCCCTCTACCATCCATCCCATTGCATTCCTCTCGTAGAGTATTGTACCGTCTCAGACCAGATACGTCTATGGAAAGAAAGGATTTCATAGAAAATCTGCATTTTTCTAATTTTTTTATCCCCATGCATTCCGTTATTCCCGTAACTATGGATTGATTGTCCCTACCTAACTAAATGGTAGTGGTCTAGGGAGCGCAATTGCTAGAGCACGGGAGAATGAAGAGTAATGATTTAAGCAAGAGCAGCCGGATGGACTACTATAGTCAGTCTAGTGACTACTATAGTCTTTTGTTTCTTTGTAGTTAAGTAATAATGTTTGGTATAGCAGCCTTTCCGAGCGAGTCTCTGGGATCTCCTGTAAACCCCCATGATGTGGTAAAGGGAGGATATTAGGGTAAGCAGTGAGTGGAGATTCCCCTGCGGAGAGCCGGATGAGGGGAGACCCTCACGTCCGGTTCGGAGGGCGGGGATATCCCGACCCTACTATCATTATGCCTTTGCAATGTTACTTGGATCAACTCCATTTGTGACCTTTTCTCGTATGTGGGACTCTCTATCTTCTTGGGTAGATTCTAGATCATCTTTCATTTTGTTAGTGAGTAGTTTTCTTATTAATAAGTCAAGCCAAGAGTAATAAGAGAACTGTAGGAGCTTGCCAGGATGGCTTGGTAAGCAAGCTACCTGTTATGTAGGCGCCAACTCCCAGTTCTTTCTCTTCTTTCTTTTTGATTTTTTATTCTCGTTTTTTTACTAAACGTATAATCTCCTTTCCGAGGAAGGGGTAACATAGACGGAGGCACATGTAGACAGATACAGACTTTTTCAATCTTTTGCCTAAGCGAAGTAGTTGATCCCTCCGAGGTAAGGGCGAATCGAGACCGAAAGCTACTAATAAAATAGCATAATCTGAACACATAGCTGAACACATAGTTTAAGTAGAAATTGTTAAAGCTCCCTGGTCTCGAAACGGCCGGCTTTGGTTCAGCTCTCGGGGCCACCTTACACACTAATAAAATCGTCAGCTTCCTTCCCCACTCATCGCCCTCACTTTAAGACAAAAAATCCAATTCAATTCAAAGATCGGAATCATACCTCCAGCAAGGTCGGCTCAAGAAATGGAAGTTGTGAGATGGAAAGAAAACCACGAAAAAAGAACTGAATTAGGGATCAATCCATACGCGGCTTGCCTTCTCCCCTTCCCCATAGTAAGCCAGCCAATAGTACCCTAACTTAAGAAGTTCTCTTAGCTAGCGCATGTCCATTAATGTGACCACCGCATGCTCCTGCATGAGTTTCATGAATGGTTTGTTTTCGAATCCTATCTCTCTGGGGAAAGGTATCTTTTTTCAATTCGAACAACGGTATCCCTACCTGGCAAACTATCCTCGTTTTCGAAGTCCCTAGTTTTGTCCTCTGCTGTAGTATTCCAGTTAGTAGACGGCTTCCTTCATTGGAAATCTAGCCAGTGCTTTCCATTAGGTGTGCAACGAAGGATAGCCTTGCTTTTCTTCAGATTCTGATTCAGTCCAAAGATAGAGACAAAAGAAAGGTAATTATTGAATCGGACTTGGCTTCTTTTTTGGCATGGGCAATGGTTTGGCAATTCCACCATTAGCAAAGGTTTAATCGGTTGACGGTATCCTTGGCGAAAGGCACCTGGTGAGAGTAGCTGCTGCTGCTGTGCTACCTCCAACTATGAAGTTCAGCACATGAACAATACAGAGTACTTTGTTTCCAAAAACAATACAGAGAACAAGACCACAAGAAAACAATTTACAAGAACTACTTTTAGGTAGCAGCATCTGGACAACAGGCTTAAAAGCTTCCAGAAAAATGATAGCATAGACAGCCGAAATAATTTTCCTAATATTTCTTTAACTTGACCTTTTTGCAGTACATCTAACAGCATATAGGGGAATGCCTTTTTTATATTACATTTGCACCAAACCAAGCTATTCTTAATACTAATTCCTTTGCATAGATACTTTCAAAAGTGCTGAGAATAGCAACAGAGAGAAAACGCTGCAGAAGATATCACAATTGAATTACTAACTTGGTACTTGTTCATAGATTTTCTAGCATCTTCAATAAGCTTTGATTCTTACTCAAGTAGTTTGGTTTGTAGTGTAGTTTTTTTTCTTGACTCTAGTAGTGTAGTTAGCATGCCTTCCGTTCCTTGCTTGCTTATGCACTTTTTAATTAAAGACGACCTTTCAATTCATTATTGACTGGATAAAGTAGTATTAGTTAATATACGCTGATTCAGACAAATCCAAAATAAGAGACAGTCTTTTTCGATACTGTATGCTGGGACAGACCTGTAGGTGAGCACAAGCACAGCCAGCCTTCCACCTCTTTATACTTATGTTTAGCAGTGTACCTGGTCTTACTTCTTTTTCAGCTCTGCTCGCTCACTTTTGAAAGGAAAGGAGACTGATCTTGACGTCGGCGTTGGTTTTTCCAACGAAACGAAGAAGTTTTGGATTGAGATTTCACATAAGCATTGCACAATGATCCGCATTAGGCGGGGAGTGGCAATGATACCGCCGGCCAGGAATAAGTACCTATCCCTCTTATACTTAAGAAAAGAGAAGAGAAGCTGGTGTTGAGAAATGAGAAGTGGGCTATATCCCCGGGGACTTTTTAAAAGCAGCTGAAAGGAAATGCTGCTTCCTTTCTATACGCTAATTCTTGCTTTGAAGAGATGTTCCAGACAAGGCATTCTTAAGTCCCACCTCACCTATATCCAACTTGAGGTATTCCATTGTTTTTCGTATAATAAGCAGGTTTAAGCCATGGAAGACATGAGTCACTAAAGTGCTGTTAACTAGATCGCGAAAGATGTGCCAAAGAGGTTTTCCAGCACATGGAATAGCACTTGCAGGGGCATCCTGTCAGTCGCCGCCGACAAGTCGTAAGAGTTATAAGCCGATCTATTGACAATATAGTTTAATGGGGCCATCTGATGGAAAGTTCCACCCGACGATAGCTTGGCCAGATCTTCATGATAAATTTACTTACTCGCATCAAACAAAACCCTTTGATTAATTGCCAATAGCGTCTTCTCTTGGCTTCCCCTCAACTGTTTGAACCAGACGTCCACCCCGAAACGAAATAGGTCTTGTGTCGGCCCCTCAGTTTTAGGCCGAAGTAGAGCGAACGTGTTTCCGCACGCGTCCAAATTCTTATTCATATACAACCCATTTCTGGTGTCTAACGCATACCTAACCCGAGATGGCCAGAGACAACAAAGAGGGGAGTTTTGCTCGCCTCAGCTATGGATAAATCCAAGCGTTGAAGCAAACACACTCAGCCATAACACCCAGTTATAGGTTTTGGGAAAAGTCCTACCGATGTAATTATAGACAGCATAATTTGGCCTTCCTGGTAGGGACCCATGTTATACCCTGACCAACGCTTCTTCCTTCTCTTTCCGTCCTTTGTAATACCCAACGCACAAACAAGGACAACTTTCTTAATGATTGATATTCATGAACGCTTCCTTCTCAGGCTTGTGTTAGTTAAAGACCCCTAGCCCGCCGATAAGCCTGCTTGCTACTATCACTTTCGTCTTCGAAGTCTCCATTCCCAATATCTTTATTGTGTGGGTGTGAAGTTCCCAGGAGATACATAGGGTAAGATCTATGACCAGGCAGCTGCATCGAGTTTCTCTTCTTCCACTATCGGATCGGGTGTTTTCTCCGTTCGGCCGGCTTGGCCAGCCCGGAAGTAATACGAAGTGAACGGGAACCTTGCGCATGCAGCGCTAACAGCTTTCGACTCGAGTACAGTAGGAATAGTTTCCTTAACCTGAGTGACCAAAGGAAGAACGCTCTTGATACATTCCATTCGGAAGATCGCATTGAGTTGGTGGCTCCAGCCTGCCAGGAGCCCATCTTGAATAGTAAGTTCGGATTGCTAAGATAGGAGCAAAGCCGAACGTAAGCATCGGTACGGATCGACTGGCCCGCCCACCATCACCACCAGAACTTTCACCTCTCGGCTCAGAGAGTTTATCGCATCCATATCTTCTTGGGGCTTTCTGGTATCTTTTATAGATTCCTTGAGATGGAGGCACTAGTGTGACTTTAGGTGACCTAAGTTACTTAAGATGACTTTTGGAGTAGTTCTGCTCGAGCTGCGGGTAATTCATTTTCCGGATGGTGCTTCTCAATAGAAGGATCGATACGGGTAGGACCACTAACCAACAGGAAAGCATCTCCAGATCCGATATGAGAACTTGCTTCTCTATACAAAATTCATTAAATGAAAAGGTAACTGTATGCGCTCTATGCGCTTTTCCTTCATCACCATTATATCCTTTTTATCTCTTGTGGAACGACTTGGGAAAGTTGCCCAGAAAGACAATAAAACTCCCGTATTCGCCCTTTCTTGCTTGCCCCTAACCAGAATAAAGGTCACAATGAAACTTTGATAAATTGGACTCCGCTAAGACCCGCTTGATATGAGTAGATTGCCCCGAGTATTTTACTTTGACAAGACAAAATCACTTGTTTTTTAGCTATATGAGAAAGAGCTGGCGTGTACCCGAACCCCCCTCCTGGTAGCAAAACAGATCAATACCTCAATTCGTATCTACTCACCGGGCAGAAAAAACATAACATAGCATTTCTCATAAATAGACAGTTTTCGTTGAAACGATCATTTCCAAGTTCAAGATGTTGTTTCCCTGTGAAGAATTCTGCTAGCTTGGCATGTTGGTACCAAAATACTACCTATGCTGACAGCTAGCAATCGATAAGCCATCTAGCTTCTCTCCGCTACGGTGACGGCTTATAACACGTCGATCCAGCTTTTCTTCCTGGAGCAGTAGAGGAAGGTCCATTGGGCATAGAGAGAGTACCATGTGATTAGTCTGTAATGCTTATTGGAAAGTGCTCTCTATCGTCCGGGTCGTGAAAAACACATGTTCTGACTTCTCTTCTGAGAAAATGGGGTGGATCATCTTCAAAAGCAACTCTGCAAGCAAAAGCCGCCTCACAAGTGCATACCTTTCTCCCTTGGAGCAGAAGTCATCGTACTCCACTTCAAGATGCTCCTTGGTGGTCGCTCTCCGAAGCAACGTTGCTTGAATACGAGACACATCACTCCTCAAGCACGTTTCGAGCAAGCAAGACAACACTAGCTTCTACGACTCCGAGTTAAAGAGCGAGTATTCTCCAAGGCGACATTGTCCTCAAAAAGGTCGTGTATCCACAGTCCCAAAGCAAGCTCCGCCTAAAATGGGAAGTGTTGCATCATGTCACAGTCCTAGGATCCAGAGCTCACCGCCTGTCCTCCATGGAAGGTTCCTCCTGCAGCTTCTGATTGTACAAGCAAGGCACGCACAAGTCCAACTATGTATGATTACAGGGCATCAACCCCACTGATCATCCCACGGGCGAATCATTGTTTAAGCACGAAAATGGAATAATAAAGTAACTGATATCGTAGTGCTCGCGCGCCTACGTGTACTACTAACGGATTCAAGAACCGGTGCTCCCTCCGAGAGTAAGTCACTCCAGTGGAATCAGCAGATACCGGGTCCTAGTTCCCTAAGTGGTTACCCGCTTGTGTTCCTTTATATGACCACTAGAGCCGGTAGAGGATCAAACGGAGGTAGAACTTAGCAATCCAGCCTACTCACCCGACTCGGTCCACCCGTATGCGAGGTTTGGGTCTCCTACGAGACGTGGTAGGTAGGCAATCTCCTACTATGCGTTTTTCATCCCACTCCCTCTATCAACATAAGTAAATGTGCATAAAAGAAATACAACTGCTCAGTCAAATCTCTATGCGCCAATACATGGAAAGATCAAAGCCTCGCGGGACACGTAAAGAGACCTACCCACCACCCTTGTGCGTGCGAACCTAACAAGAGATGCTGATGCCAGCTACACCGCGCTTTCTTTCCGACCGACCTGATGTTCCGAGGAGAAGAAGGAATGGTTGTATGCATGCGCCGGACGCCTATAAAAAAGTAAAAGAAACCATGGATGGGGAGAAAGAAATCCCTACTTACTTGACAGGTTTCCGGGTCTCAGAAACATAGAAAGGATTTCACAAATAGGATAAATGTCCAGTGAGGACATCTCCTTGCTTGCTTTTTCATTGACTGATTCTAGTGGCTGGCCCAGTGACAGAATTACCAGTGTCTGTCATTAGACTTTATCTTTCCACGGTGAACTCCTTTGTTGTTGAAAATCGGCTGGCTGGATTGACCTTTGGGATTGAGTCACTCGTACATTGAATCAGAGTATTTCGTATAACTCTTACTTAACAGACTTAGTGGACTGGTTGATTGTTTCTTAGTTAGGATTTTCTATTCCTCCTAGCTTGCGAAATTCCCCTCTGCACTTGCAGCTTTAATAAGAAGTAGTAGATGGGAGTAAGGGCTCGGCTGGTGAGTAGTAGGAGTAAGGGCCCGGCTAGTGAGAACTAGCTTATACTATCTTTCTGGTGTAAGAGCATCTCGCTTATACTTTCGGAGATCTCTCTCGTAATTCGTAGATCTAAAAGCCTAATCTAGAAAAGGGTTTTTCTCAGAGCCATAAGTCAAAATAATAAGTCCAAATTCCGCAAGAGCTTGACAAGCAATCCTTCCTACACAACTCATCGGCGGTGTGACCTGCTTGACTTTTATCTTCGATTCAACCTTGGTATTCTCCTTTCTGAAACTTACTAAGACTATTGAAAGCTTTTTCAATGATTCAAAAAAGCATCCCTAGTATAAGAAGCTATACCTGACCTACTCCTACTATAGTATTAGAAAAAATAAGAAGCTTTCAAAACACCACTACTATATCTAATATGCCCCGCCAGACCAAGAGTGAGGAGCTTGACTGAACCTCTGAGCGAGCTATTAGTACCTTCTTCCTGAAGAGTAGTAGCCTTCATTCATAGCCTGACCAACTCGTTCGTACGCTAGTCAGCTATGAATTTCTAGTCAGGTTGCTATTCCCTTCTATGGAAGGCTTTTGACCACTATCATACATGACTTTTTTTCGCCCTTATTTTTAGAACTCATATAATACTGCTGCCCTTTCACTTGCTTCTGCCTTTTCACAAGAATTAAGATAGTGTCCTCCCTGAATTGAGAAAGAAGAGAGAATACCTATGTGCTACTATGCCTATGGTCCAGAATTGCTATCCGTACGACCTTGGTCTTTGATTGTATAAAAAATACATACTAAGCAAGTAAGCCTGCCTAAAAGCATTTCTTTTTGACACCTCTTCTCTCGATTTGAAGAGATTACACATCACTGCGAACGAACTTATTCACTCTTCGAAGCCCCCACCACCTTCTTTCTTTGAGCTGAGCACTTTACTTTGGCTGTGGTCATTGCCTACCGGTAAACTCCCATACTTCCTTCTTTTGTTCGAGGGAGGCCATACATCTTCCTTCTTTGGTTGGATCCAGGTCAGAAAGTTATAGGAAGGTTGTGTGCGCAAACAAGTCTGAATTAAGAAGAAGGGGAGCGAGCAGTACACTACCCATTTGGGTATTGGCAAATCACAGTCATACTTCTTAGAGCGGGGTGGAGCACCAGCACCTTAAGCTGCACCAGTATCTTAGTAAGATAGACACCGATTAAGAAACCGAGAAGTCTAGATTATGGAGACTCTCTAAGTTTTTCTCTGATTTCCTGTGTCTGTACTACTTCACTTTAGACCCGGCATATTGTATGTATCCTTCGCCCTTATTTTAAGTTCAGAGAATCCGCCTTCACCCTTCGGAGAAAACATGGTGGCCGGAGACAAGGTATGTAGATTAATAGAGTTGCTCTTACTTTTAGAATATATCATTGATCAAAACTTGGTTCTCATGGATGAAGTGTTTGAGTAGACAAAAGAAGAAGAAGCTGCTACACGAAGTGAAAACCGGTGCTAAGAGCAGGATATTCTTATCTATGAGAGAGAACTGCTTGGCCCACGATGAGACCCCCCCCCCCCCCCCCCCCCCCCCCCCCCCCCCCCCCCCCCCCCCCCCCCCCCCCCCCCCCCCCCCCCCCCCCCCCCCCCCCCCCCCCCCCCCCCCCCCCCCCCCCCCCCCCCCCCCCCCCCCCCCCCCCCCCCCCCCCCCCCCCCCCCCCCCCCCCCCCCCCCCCCCCCCCCCCCCCCCCCCCCCCCCCCCCCCCCCCCCCCCCCCCCCCCCCCCCCCCCCCCCCCCCCCCCCCCCCCCCCCCCCCCCCCCCCCCCCCCCCCCCCCCCCCCCCCCCCCCCCCCCCCCCCCCCCCCCCCCCCCCCCCCCCCCCCCCCCCCCCCCCCCCCCCCCCCCCCCCCCCCCCCCCCCCCCCCCCCCCCCCCCCCCCCCCCCCCCCCCCCCCCCCCCCCCCCCCCCCCCCCCCCCCCCCCCCCCCCCCCCCCCCCCCCCCCCCCCCCCCCCCCCCCCCCCCCCCCCCCCCCCCCCCCCCCCCCCCCCCCCCCCCCCCCCCCCCCCCCCCCCCCCCCCCCCCCCCCCCCCCCCCCCCCCCCCCCCCCCCCCCCCCCCCCCCCCCCCCCCCCCCCCCCCCCCCCCCCCCCCCCCCCCCCCCCCCCCCCCCCCCCCCCCCCCCCCCCCCCCCCCCCCCCCCCCCCCCCCCCCCCCCCCCCCCCCCCCCCCCCCCCCCCCCCCCCCCCCCCCCCCCCCCCCCCCCCCCCCCCCCCCCCCCCCCCCCCCCCCCCCCCCCCCCCCCCCCCCCCCCCCCCCCCCCCCCCCCCCCCCCCCCCCCCCCCCCCCCCCCCCCCCCCCCCCCCCCCCCCCCCCCCCCCCCCCCCCCCCCCCCCCCCCCCCCCCCCCCCCCCCCCCCCCCCCCCCCCCCCCCCCCCCCCCCCCCCCCCCCCCCCCCCCCCCCCCCCCCCCCCCCCCCCCCCCCCCCCCCCCCCCCCCCCCCCCCCCCCCCCCCCCCCCCCCCCCCCCCCCCCCCCCCCCCCCCCCCCCCCCCCCCCCCCCCCCCCCCCCCCCCCCCCCCCCCCCCCCCCCCCCCCCCCCCCCCCCCCCCCCCCCCCCCCCCCCCCCCCCCCCCCCCCCCCCCCCCCCCCCCCCCCCCCCCCCCCCCCCCCCCCCCCCCCCCCCCCCCCCCCCCCCCCCCCCCCCCCCCCCCCCCCCCCCCCCCCCCCCCCCCCCCCCCCCCCCCCCCCCCCCCCCCCCCCCCCCCCCCCCCCCCCCCCCCCCCCCCCCCCCCCCCCCCCCCCCCCCCCCCCCCCCCCCCCCCCCCCCCCCCCCCCCCCCCCCCCCCCCCCCCCCCCCCCCCCCCCCCCCCCCCCCCCCCCCCCCCCCCCCCCCCCCCCCCCCCCCCCCCCCCCCCCCCCCCCCCCCCCCCCCCCCCCCCCCCCCCCCCCCCCCCCCCCCCCCCCCCCCCCCCCCCCCCCCCCCCCCCCCCCCCCCCCCCCCCCCCCCCCCCCCCCCCCCCCCCCCCCCCCCCCCCCCCCCCCCCCCCCCCCCCCCCCCCCCCCCCCCCCCCCCCCCCCCCCCCCCCCCCCCCCCCCCCCCCCCCCCCCCCCCCCCCCCCCCCCCCCCCCCCCCCCCCCCCCCCCCCCCCCCCCCCCCCCCCCCCCCCCCCCCCCCCCCCCCCCCCCCCCCCCCCCCCCCCCCCCCCCCCCCCCCCCCCCCCCCCCCCCCCCCCCCCCCCCCCCCCCCCCCCCCCCCCCCCCCCCCCCCCCCCCCCCCCCCCCCCCCCCCCCCCCCCCCCCCCCCCCCCCCCCCCCCCCCCCCCCCCCCCCCCCCCCCCCCCCCCCCCCCCCCCCCCCCCCCCCCCCCCCCCCCCCCCCCCCCCCCCCCCCCCCCCCCCCCCCCCCCCCCCCCCCCCCCCCCCCCCCCCCCCCCCCCCCCCCCCCCCCCCCCCCCCCCCCCCCCCCCCCCCCCCCCCCCCCCCCCCCCCCCCCCCCCCCCCCCCCCCCCCCCCCCCCCCCCCCCCCCCCCCCCCCCCCCCCCCCCCCCCCCCCCCCCCCCCCCCCCCCCCCCCCCCCCCCCCCCCCCCCCCCCCCCCCCCCCCCCCCCCCCCCCCCCCCCCCCCCCCCCCCCCCCCCCCCCCCCCCCCCCCCCCCCCCCCCCCCCCCCCCCCCCCCCCCCCCCCCCCCCCCCCCCCCCCCCCCCCCCCCCCCCCCCCCCCCCCCCCCCCCCCCCCCCCCCCCCCCCCCCCCCCCCCCCCCCCCCCCCCCCCCCCCCCCCCCCCCCCCCCCCCCCCCCCCCCCCCCCCCCCCCCCCCCCCCCCCCCCCCCCCCCCCCCCCCCCCCCCCCCCCCCCCCCCCCCCCCCCCCCCCCCCCCCCCCCCCCCCCCCCCCCAAAAACTTCTTCGTTTAGTTGGTAGAACCCACGCCAATATCATATTGACTCTCTCTCGTCCAATAAGAGTTTCCGAGAGTTACTTTATTCAAATTCTCTCCTTTACAAAGCTCCACAAGGAAAAAAGAGTAATAGGACAACAATATTGCTTTCATTTATTTTGAGTTCTTTCTTTGTTGAGATGGAAATCGACGTTCTTTTGAAAAGGGCTAGGTAGTTTGCGCGCAGGCAAAACTTCTTCATGAAAGGTCCAAAATAGACTTGGATTTCATGGGTTTCTTAATGACTAGTCGTTCGTTTGAAGCCTTAAGAAACCGGCAGAGAAAGCGGTAGTTTTTTTTTCTGAATGACCTTATTTCGAGAATCAACTAACCGACAAATCCGTAGCCCAGGTGATTCGCTGCCTCCCTCTCGCCAAAATGGGATGAATCTTCTCATGCAGCTTTTTGATTATTCAGGGCGTAGCGAAGCCAATTTCCATCAAGGCAAGGGGGTAAATAAGGGGGAAGAGGAGTTGTAACGATAGAAAAGAGAAATGACTATAAGGAACCAACGATTCTATCTTCTTAAACAACCTATATACTCCACACTTAACCAGCATTTGATAGATTATCCAACCCCGAGCAATCTTAGTTATTGGTGGGGGTTCGGTTCGTTAGCAGGTACCCCCCCCCCCCCCCCCCCCCCCCCCCCCCCCCCCCCCCCCCCCCCCCCCCCCCCCCCCCCCCCCCCCCCCCCCCCCCCCCCCCCCCCCCCCCCCCCCCCCCCCCCCCCCCCCCCCCCCCCCCCCCGGGGCAAGTATGTTTCTCATTGTGGTTCACCTTCATATTTTTCGTGGTCTATATCATGCGAGTTATAGCAGTCCTAGGGAATTTGTTCGGTGTCTCGGAGTTGTAATATTCCTATTAATGATTGTGACAGCTTTTATAGGATACGTACCACCTTGGGGTCAGATGAGCTTTTGGGGAGCAACAGTAATTACAAGCTTAGCTAGCGCCATACCAGTAGTAGGAGATACCATAGTGACTTGGCTTTGGGGTGGTTTCTCCGTGGACAATGCCACCTTAAATCATTTTTTTAGTCTCCATCATTTACTCCCCCTTATTTTAGTAGGCGCCAGTCTTCTTCATCTGGCCGCATTGCATCAATATGGATCAAATAATCCATTGGGTGTACATTCTGAGATGGATAAAATTACTTCTTACCCTTATTTTTATGTAAAGGATCTTGTAGGTCAGGTAGCTTCTGCTATCTTTTTTTCCATTTGGATTTTTTTGCTCCTAATGTTTTGGGGCATCCCGACAATTATATACTTGCTAATCCGATGCCCACCCCGCCTCATATTGTGCCGGAATGGTATTTCCTACCGATCCATGCCATTCTTCGCAGTATACCTGACAAAGCGGGAGGTGTAGCCGCAATAGCACCAGTTTTTATATCTCTCTTGGCTTTACCTTTTTTTAAAGAAATGTATGTGCGTAGTTCAAGTTTTCGACCGATTCACCAAGGAATACTTTGGTTGCTTTTGGCGGATTGCTTACTACTAGGTTGGATCGAATGTCAACCTGTGGAGGCACCATTTGTTACTATTGGACAAATTCCTTCTGTCTTTTTGTTCTTGTTCTTTGCCATAACGCCCACTCTGGGACAAGTTGGAAGAGGAATTCCTAAATATTACACGGATGAGACTCATCGCACCGGATCCTTAGACGGATGAGACTGATCACACCTGATCAGTGATCAATTCTGGCACAATGAATTTACGAGTTATTTTACACAATGAATTTACAAGAAGATTTGATTGATTAGGAAATTCCGGTTTCACCAAGCTGGTATTAATCTCAATGAGAGGGACTTGTTGGTCAATACCGAAAGAACCTACTTATGGTGGTACCACCGTTTCCGGTTCGGCCAAAACAACAACGATGTCATTATTATGAGGAAACTTAAGACATTGGTGTAGGCTAGAAGGTAGCACATCAACATCTCATGAAACCTTTCCTAGAAGGAAGCTCTTTACTGATAGGCTAGCCTAGGCTTTGATTCATGGTTTACTTCCACACTGGGATGACACTCTTCTTAAAAGCAAAACCGGTCGCATATGTCGTTTTCTCGCTTCACTATATGATAATAACTCCTAGTATGGCACCCAATACTGAATGGATAAGCAATTGGGGCTGGTGGTTCCCACTGTAGAATGTACCAGCACTGGGTCAAAGAGGCCTGCTAGGTGAGAGCCTTTCATAGGATGTGCCGAAAAGCCCATCATATCAACTTACTTATACGGAATGGAATGAATTTCACTCCCATTCCTTGGAGTTGAGGGTGAGCACTTGTCTTTTATACCGGTTTCTATACTAAGTCAGGAGTGATAGCGAAGCCGCCTATAGGAGTCAAAGGACGAAAGTCCGTTAGACCTGATGAGCCTCCAAGCCATAGCAACCTCTTGGGGAAATTACGAGCACCGCGTTGCAAATGCACGAGATCAAAGAAATCTAGCCCCCCCCCCCCCCCCCCCCCCCCCCCCCCCCCCCCCCCCCCCCCCCCCCCCCCCCCCCCCCCCCCCCCCCCCCCCCCCCCCCCCCCCCCCCCCCCCCCCCCCCCCCCCCCCCCCCCCCCCCCCCCCCCCCCCCCCCCCCCCCCCCCCCCCCCCCCCCCCCCCCCCCCCCCCCCCCCCCCCCCCCCCCCCCCCCCCCCCCCCCCCCCCCCCCCCCCCCCCCCCCCCCCCCCCCCCCCCCCCCCCCCCCCCCCCCCCCCCCCCCCCCCCCCCCCCCCCCCCCCCCCCCCCCCCCCCCCCCCCCCCCCCCCCCCCCCCCCCCCCCCCCCCCCCCCCCCCCCCCCCCCCCCCCCCCCCCCCCCCCCCCCCCCCCCCCCCCCCCCCCCCCCCCCCCCCCCCCCCCCCCCCCCCCCCCCCCCCCCCCCCCCCCCCCCCCCCCCCCCCCCCCCCCCCCCCCCCCCCCCCCCCCCCCCCCCCCCCCCCCCCCCCCCCCCCCCCCCCCCCCCCCCCCCCCCCCCCCCCCCCCCCCCCCCCCCCCCCCCCCCCCCCCCCCCCCCCCCCCCCCCCCCCCCCCCCCCCCCCCCCCCCCCCCCCCCCCCCCCCCCCCCCCCCCCCCCCCCCCCCCCCCCCCCCCCCCCCCCCCCCCCCCCCCCCCCCCCCCCCCCCCCCCCCCCCCCCCCCCCCCCCCCCCCCCCCCCCCCCCCCCCCCCCCCCCCCCCCCCCCCCCCCCCCCCCCCCCCCCCCCCCCCCCCCCCCCCCCCCCCCCCCCCCCCCCCCCCCCCCCCCCCCCCCCCCCCCCCCCCCCCCCCCCCCCCCCCCCCCCCCCCCCCCCCCCCCCCCCCCCCCCCCCCCCCCCCCCCCCCCCCCCCCCCCCCCCCCCCCCCCCCCCCCCCCCCCCCCCCCCCCCCCCCCCCCCCCCCCCCCCCCCCCCCCCCCCCCCCCCCCCCCCCCCCCCCCCCCCCCCCCCCCCCCCCCCCCCCCCCCCCCCCCCCCCCCCCCCCCCCCCCCCCCCCCCCCCCCCCCCCCCCCCCCCCCCCCCCCCCCCCCCCCCCCCCCCCCCCCCCCCCCCCCCCCCCCCCCCCCCCCCCCCCCCCCCCCCCCCCCCCCCCCCCCCCCCCCCCCCCCCCCCCCCCCCCCCCCCCCCCCCCCCCCCCCCCCCCCCCCCCCCCCCCCCCCCCCCCCAGACGCTAAGGTAGGGTTCGGTCTGGATGAAACTATCTTTAACACGAGCTTCTTCCTTGTGCGAAGTACCAACTTATTGGAATTCAGCATTGCATATTCACTACTGAGATCTCTTATAAGTTTTGGGACCAGAATGAATTCTTCCTACAGACGCCGTAAAGGGTGCGGTTTAGCAACCAAGCGTACAATGACCGAAACCAACAGCTCCATCATTTCTGAGAACTTCTCTCTCGCATAGATGAGATCTTGGCACTACTTTATGTGTTCAATCCAGGGAGCCGCCCTCTTCTTCATATCTTGCTTGATATTGGTTTCATAATGAAAAGAGGAAGGAGTGTCGAAGCGATGTCGCTTCTCTGCTCTTAGCTCTTTGCTCGAGATGATGTGATCTGATCGATCAGTCTAGAATCTGTAACCAATTGGCTAAGTCGCTAAGTCATTGCGGACACTTGCCATCCTCTCATATCGAAAGACGAACAATGACTTCCGGGGTAAAACGGAGGGCTAAAACCTGAGCCTCTTTTTCCATCCCAGGGGGTAGCGATTTCAAGAGTACTTGGTTTAAAACTTCCAGTTCATTCAAGTAGTTTCACTCGATGAAAAATGCATGCAAAATGCATTCTATTGCTGATTCTCTGTCAGGCATTACACCTCTGTCCCAAGCTGTTCGTGTTAAGGTGGCCAATGGCGCTGAGTTAACTTCCTTGTTTCTTCTGCTTGATTTGATCTTTGCAAGTATCTGCTGATACCGCTCCATCACATCAGCCAAGGAGCCCCACATTCCAGAGTGCAATGAATGCAACTCAGAAGCCATTCTTATCTGTCTATGCCCCATATCTTGGATCCGGGTCTGCGTATGAATAGTATTCGTATCACAGCCGAGCAAGAGGATTGACTTACTCATTTCAAGCGGAAGTGGGGATTGAACCCAGTAGATACCTAGCAGCTAAAAGAGGTCCAAAGCACCGGATATGGCTCAAATAGTCCTTATAGAAATGATCTACAAACTATAACCTTTCGATAAGAAAGATTAGTTACACAAGATATATTATTCTTTCTCACTTCCTCTAGAAACCAAAGGGAGAAGGAGTGGGAGTTGAAAGCGACAGAGATAAAGTACCAGCAGCTGCAGTCGTAGGTGGAAGCCTTTCTTTCTTCTTGCACGTATTGAGCTTGGCGCTCCTTGAGATCTCGGAATAGCTCCGAACCAGCGACCTTGAGCGGGTCTCCTCAAAACCACCGTAACTACCCGCTGCGAGCCATGGTCCTTGTATGCTAAGGCGGAGATTAATTACTTACTGCCACAGCAGGCGCCTATCTGTAGACAGATTGGATCGATAAATATAAAAAAAACTTGTCAAGCTTTGCAAGGTCCCCTTCTTAGAACAGCAGCAAGTCAGCACCAGGTCAAATTCTCCAATTACCATAAACAATCATCCTTTAGGAGCTATATTATCCCTCTAGGGGAGCTAGTATAGTTGGCCATAAGGTCACACCCCTTCTTCATTCCATTTTCTATTTTAGAACTTCGGGTTTCAAAGACTTTTCCCACAATAGAGGCTTTGTTATTTTTGAGCAGAAAGAATGAATCTAGTATCGACGGAATGGTATCTATCTTCTTAATATTCGTTTTCCAGGGGAATGAGCCAACCCACACAAGAGTGCCTACTAGCTTGTCACGAACGCAGAGGAAAAGAAGTAAGATACCCCCGCCCCCGAGCCGGGACCCCTTCTTCTTGTACCGCTAGTGGTCTTGGATGAAGAACCACAAGAGCAACCTGAGGTAGTCGAGGAGGAGCCACAAGAGCAAGATGGAGGTTAAAATGAGACAGGTGGTAATACTTCTTTGGAATTGCCGCTTGCACTACGCAGAGAGACTAGGACTAATGCTGGAAAGCCTCCGGTCCGATATGGCTATGAGCATGACATTGCAAATTGAGTTTCAGACTCTTATGTCTCACCCGCACACAAAGCATTCATTGCATCTCTACAATCAGTGTCTATTCCAAAGGATTGGAAGGCTGCAAAGCTGGATCCCCGGTGGAAAGAAAGACACAATGAAGGAGGAGCTTGGTGCACTTCAGAGGAACAAGACGTGGGATCTTCTTCCACTCCCAGCAGGAAAAAGAGCAGTTGGATGAAAATGGGTGTTCACCGTAAAACAGACTCCAGAGGGTAAGGTGGATAGATAGAAGGCAAGGCTAATTGCAAAAGGTTATAGGAAGACGGGAGATAGACTATGATGCCCCCCCCCCCCCCCCCCCCCCCCCCCCCCCCCCCCCCCCCCCCCCCCCCCCCCCCCCCCCCCCCCCCCCCCCCCCCCCCCCCCCCCCCCCCCCCCCCCCCCCCCCCCCCCCCCCCCCCCCCCCCCCCCCCCCCCCCCCCCCCCCCCCCCCCCCCCCCCCCCCCCCCCCCCCCCCCCCCCCCCCCCCCCCCCCCCCCCCCCCCCCCCCCCCCCCCCCCCCCCCCCCCCCCCCCCCCCCCCCCCCCCCCCCCCCCCCCCCCCCCCCCCCCCCCCCCCCCCCCCCCCCCCCCCCCCCCCCCCCCCCCCCCCCCCCCCCCCCCCCCCCCCCCCCCCCCCCCCCCCCCCCCCCCCCCCCCCCCCCCCCCCCCCCCCCCCCCCCCCCCCCCCCCCCCCCCCCCCCCCCCCCCCCCCCCCCCCCCCCCCCCCCCCCCCCCCCCCCCCCCCCCCCCCCCCCCCCCCCCCCCCCCCCCCCCCCCCCCCCCCCCCCCCCCCCCCCCCCCCCCCCCCCCCCCCCCCCCCCCCCCCCCCCCCCCCCCCCCCCCCCCCCCCCCCCCCCCCCCCCCCCCCCCCCCCCCCCCCCCCCCCCCCCCCCCCCCCCCCCCCCCCCCCCCCCCCCCCCCCCCCCCCCCCCCCCCCCCCCCCCCCCCCCCCCCCCCCCCCCCCCCCCCCCCCCCCCCCCCCCCCCCCCCCCCCCCCCCCCCCCCCCCCCCCCCCCCCCCCCCCC
>JAAAWM010011885.1:90000-100000 GCA_036873465.1 Thinopyrum obtusiflorum
CTGGTTGATAGTAGAAGGTATGTACGATGATACCATGGACATAAACGAGGTCGAGCATATCTTTAATGATTTCAAACTAAAGCGTACCTAAAGCCTGCCCTGGATATGAAAAGGGGATTTGAGCCAGAAGAAGATGAGGATCTATCACCAGATGAGGAAATGGAAACAACTAAGTATTAGTTAGGTTTAGGTTTAGGAAATGGAAATTGTAACAGCGGCCCAAAAATGGTAAGGTTTTCTTTTCAAAGAAAAAGGAACGCAAAAGTTTTGCGAAATCCTTATCTTTCGGCTTTTTAAAGAAGATAGGCCATTACAAAAACAAGGTATAACAGTCGACTTTCCTATCAGGATTTTACAACCTGAATACCAAGGGACCACTATTAGAAGAGAGCATAATAAGTAAATGCCGACGCCATCTTTGACTTTTTGGATGGTCGGCGGCGCCATAAACTCGATAACCAGCACCGCGGAGTCAAGAAATTCAGCTAAATAGAATCCTAAAACAATCTTATTCGAGCACACACGGGACCCACAGCAATGAAATTCACACAAGCGGCAATCATCCGAGCAGAGAATGGAGAAGGGAAATATACTTGAAATTGTTTTTTCTGAATGAGAAAGCCTTTGGCAAACTCCTTGCAAATCTGTTTTTGCCGGGCACAATAGACATATCTACTCAGTCACAACATAAGGAACCCCCAATGTTCCTCAAAGCCTACCCGGCCTGACAGCTTTAGTTGAATGATCTGATCCCGAAGCAAGCTTTCTACTTAAATTGCCCCCCCCCCCCCCCCCCCCCCCCCCCCCCCCCCCCCCCCCCCCCCCCCCCCCCCCCAACTACCGGGACTACTAATTTCAAGTACAAAGCTCTCCTATGAATATGCTACTGCTCTTACTTTCTACCTGAATCCGAGCATTGAAGCAAGCTCTTTATCGCGCCATAACCGAGTCTCTCCTTGCAGCTCTGACCAATCCACCCGTCATTGCAAATAACTGCTCCTTACTCTTTGATTGTATGTCCATTTTTGCTTGATGTCTGGCTCACCGGATCTGGTACATGAAAAAGCCATTCCTTTTCACTTTCCTTCAACCACTCAGTATACTTTTTTACTGGAAGAGTCAAGCGAAAGCAATTAGTTTAGAAGGAAGAGGAAGACCTAGCCCCCCCCCCCCCCCCCCCCCCCCCCCCCCCCCCCCCCCCCCCCCCCCCCCCCCCCCCCCCCCCCCCCCCCCCCCCCCCCCCCCCCCCCCCCCCCCCCCCCCCCCCCCCCCCCCCCCCCCCCCCCCCCCCCCCCCCCCCCCCCCCCCCCCCCCCCCCCCCCCCCCCCCCCCCCCCCCCCCCCCCCCCCCCCCCCCCCCCCCCCCCCCCCCCCCCCCCCCCCCCCCCCCCCCCCCCCCCCCCCCCCCCCCCCCCCCCCCCCCCCCCCCCCCCCCCCCCCCCCCCCCCCCCCCCCCCCCCCCCCCCCCCCCCCCCCCCCCCCCCCCCCCCCCCCCCCCCCCCCCCCCCCCCCCCCCCCCCCCCCCCCCCCCCCCCCCCCCCCCCCCCCCCCCCCCCCCCCCCCCCCCCCCCCCGAAATAATTCAGAAGCACTATGGCCTGAAGCGAAGGGCAGGAACGAACGGAATAAATGTGTTCCAATTTATCTGGAGTAAGGACAGCAGCTGAGAAGGGACAAAAAAATAGCGTAGACAAAAGGTAGGACCAGATCATGCGAAGAGCTCTTCGCCCTATTGATTAGGAATCTCGATCAGAAACCACCAGGCCATGTCTCCCGATAAAAGATGATCCCCACAATGGATGTCAGGCCTTGGCTTTATAAAATCTGATTGGATCCGCACTAGAGGATAAGAATACAGATAGGCTGACTAAGAAGATCTTCAAATTGTCTTACCTGAAAAGATGAGTTATTCAAAGGAATACCTAAAGAATAGAATAGAATAGAATAGAATAAACACATGGCACAGCTGGGTGCTAGAATAGTAGTTGATAGAAGTTCTAGTCACTTAAAAAAAATAACCACTGCTTCACTTAATTAGATCGTAGAAGATAAGCAAGCGGGTTCGGGCAGTTAGTCCTATTTGAAGGTAAGAAGTTCCCCCCCCCCCCCCCCCCCCCCCCCCCCCCCCCCCCCCCCCCCCCCCCCCCCCCCCCCCCCCCCCCCCCCCCCCCCCCCCCCCCCCCCCCCCCCCCCCCCCCCCCCCCCCCCCCCCCCCCCCCCCCCCCCCCCCCCCCCCCCCCCCCCCCCCCCCCCCCCCCCCCCCCCCCCCCCCCCCCCCCCCCCCCCCCCCCCCCCCCCCCCCCCCCCCCCCCCCCCCCCCCCCCCCCCCCCCCCCCCCCCCCCCCCCCCCCCCCCCCCCCCCCCCCCCCCCCCCCCCCCCCCCCCCCCCCCCCCCCCCCCCCCCCCCCCCCCCCCCCCCCCCCCCCCCCCCCCCCCCCCCCCCCCCCCCCCCCCCCCCCCCCCCCCCCCCCCCCCCCCCCCCCCCCCCCCCCCCCCCCCCCCCCCCCCCCCCCCCCCCCCCCCCCCCCCCCCCCCCCCCCCCCCCCCCCCCCCCCCCCCCCCCCCCCCCCCCCCCCCCCCCCCCCCCCCCCCCCCCCCCCCCCCCCCCCCCCCCCCCCCCCCCCCCCCCCCCCCCCCCCCCCCCCCCCCCCCCCCCCCCCCCCCCCCCCCCCCCCCCCCCCCCCCCCCCCCCCCCCCCCCCCCCCCCCCCCCCCCCCCCCCCCCCCCCCCCCCCCCCCCCCCCCCCCCCCCCCCCCCCCCCCCCCCCCCCCCCCCCCCCCCCCCCCCCCCCCCCCCCCCCCCCCCCCCCCCCCCCCCCCCTTTAGGGTTAATGCTATCAATGGTGAATCGATCATTCGCTATCCTTTTTTTTATAAGAGCTTTTTTGAATGGAAGAAAAGTAATGAAACCCGCGATGGCTACTGAATAACCTCCTTTGATTTTTTTTATAATAAACCCTTTGACCTTTTTCTTCGTTCGCCAAATCTTCTTCAGTTCTATCCAAGCTCGGTTTTGTCTGAATCTTTGTGGAAGAAGAAGCGGTTCGCCAGCCGCTACATCCAGGGATCCCACAAAATCATTAAACCTGGCGGCTGCTCGCTCTTTGATCAGTGATTCACCGGCCACTAGATCGATGAAGAATCTCTCAAAAATCCGCTTTTTGATCAGTGATTCACCAGCCACTACATTCTTGGATCCCACCTTATTCTCAAACCTGGTGGCTCGCTTGATTGGCAGTCCTGTAAGCTCATCTTGCATACAAATTTTTGGGGTACCAGGGCCTGCATCCACCAAGAACATTTCTTCCCTTAAGCGTAAGCATAAAACTGAAGATTGTGAGGCGTTTCCACTACATAATAAGAAACTAGAATTAGATCTTGGAAATGATCGACTCCAATAGATGCTCATCATAAGCTTTTTTTTCCTCCTATTCCTATTGATCAGAAGTATCCAGCAGCGCCACGCCAGAGTGACTTCCGAAGCGCTACGGATGGGACGAAATCCGGCAGCCAGTTGCTGGCTCTGAATAACCAGCCCAGCAAGAAGCTAAATTCTTCCATAACATAACATAACGGGGCGGGGTTGCGCGCGAGCCGAGTGATGTAGGTGCACAAGAGTACTTCGCGCCACAACCATCTCTTTTTAATAGGTTCTACGGACCGATGCCACCTGCTTCATCTGGTAAAAAAGAGTCATAGATATGCCTGTAATTAGAAGGAAGAACCGCCATAAAAATCTTCCTCGTGTATCGTCTGTAGCGGAACTATGAACGGGAGCTAGCAATCCGGACCGTATTGAAAAGGTTCCTAAGACACAGCATGGAAGAGTCAAAATATTCAGAAGCGAGGTCCAAGAATGAAGAAGGGGTAGAATTACTGAATGAATACGAGCTGTGGCTAATACCCGTGGCATAAAAGACGCATTTTCTACGGGATCCCGAAACCACCAGCCAACCCGACCTAATTCATGATGAGCCCACCAACTTCCTGGCGAGATGCCTACGGTTAAAAACAACCGACATGTCAAGATCCAAATTCGAATTGGTTCCTGGTCCTGGTCAGAGACCACCGTGTTCGCGCCGGCGGTCCAACAAAGAGGCAAAGTAGTGGTGTCTTTCTTTCCATTACGAACGACACGCTTCGCCTGCTCCCTCCCCGTGTCCATTAGCGCTCCTGTCCAGAGCGAAGAGAAGGCAAAAAAGTGCCGCCGAAGCAGCACGAGCAGGCTTCTATTGCTACGCAACAATAGAGCAGGCGCGCCGCCCACAAAATGTTTGAATGATCGGGTAAAGAGCGAGCTTCTTATATGGGATCCGACGCATCCAGCAGAGCGAAGCAGCGTTCCATTCTTTTCGGCGGCATCCTTCCGCATTGGCGGCGAGTGGAGTGCCACAATCCCATTCATCATTTTTGATCTACATAACCCAAAGCCCATAGCACTGGCGACATCTCCGGCATAAATGCAAGGAGGATGTATAGCTGATATAGGATCTTGTGGAACTGGATTTGATTCTGCAAGCGGTTCGGTACGAACGAAGAAATTTCGAACAAAAGGATCGGAACTCGCTGATAGGAAAGGAGAGAAAAACAAAGAAATGCCAAGAGCTCCGTCAATCTGCTGTTCATCGATAGACGAAGCTCTCTCTTTTTCATCTCGTGCCAGATGTAACAAAAGATTAGTCCTTTTTCCTTCTCGCGAACCACGGGAGCGCAAAGCGCCCAGAAGAGCAAAGCTCATTTTCAAAACAGGGTCAAGCGGCGCATTAAAAAGGGCTGGCCCGTTAAAAGGACGCTTACTTTGCGAACGAAGTTCAGAATCAACAAGGGTTCTCCGAATGAAGGGAGTGTACAACTGGGGCGCTGCCCCACTTTTTTGTTGGAGAGATAGAATGGAGTTCTTCACGAAGTTCGAGACAAAGGAAAAAATCAAAGTTTTTCTATAGCCTCTTCGTTTTGAGACATTATGGCTTTGGGGTCGACCCCGGTAACAAAAAAGGAATCCATAAAAACTTGGGATCCAACACCATGATAAAATACTACCCTCATGATTAGACCATGTCCCTGAGATTTGATAAAAAAAAGGTGCATTAGCGGTTAATACGTTGTAATTAGATAAGTTATTTGGAATATGACAGAACGAAAGACCAAGGAAAGGAAGAAGAATGCACCAAAATGCAAGTGCTGCACCAAACGCTGGTGGTTGTTTCTTGTTGTAAGTGAATGCAACGAAAAGACCCGGAAATAACGAATAATGAGAAAATTCATTTATAGACATTTCGTGCTCATTTCCAAATTTCTGCTTAGTTATTCCCATCATCCGGTAACCACAGGATGATCCCAATCTCCTTTTAGTAATAGATCTTTTTGATATGTCTCAGTCTCAGCGGCAAGGAAGAGAAAATGCATCGAGTCATTTATCAAGAAAGTGGACGAGCATGGCAGTCCCTATATCTCTGAGGGGTGTACCACTTTTTTTTTCAAGTCAGCTTAAGAAGTTCAAAAGAGAAAGTCACTCTCCTTATTCTTGGCTAGTGGAATGGAAGCAAGACTCTTTCCTATCCACTTTGCCGAGGGGAGAGAACTAAAAGATAACTCAAGCTAGACAGAAAGGTGCAAAAGTCCACAGTTTCTTAAGGATCCTGTAAGCAAGTAGGTTAAGATTGTCATTTAGCTTCAATTTCTTCAGTCTCACAAGCGGGTCCGCATGCAACAAAAGAAATTGTATTTGCCTACTACTCCGACCTTGCCCTGAAAGAATAAGGAAATTGGATAAGAGCGAGAGCTAGACTGACTGTTGGTCCAATGCTAGTGGAGGATTCAGACTGAGGACCCCCTGTGGCGGCTAGTCATAAGAAGATGAAGGATTGAAAGAGGACTGATCACCCCTCTGATTTGTGATCTTTTAATAGAAAGAAAAAGCCTTCTCTCAGACTTCAAGGTAAATGAAAGCGGGATTTTTTTTCTCTCCTCTAAGCTAGCAGCAAGTCAAGTAATCTGAGAATGCTGCCCCCAATCCGTAGCTGAGGACGAACTCAACTCATAAGCTTTTTTTGAACCAAGCACCTGTTGTAGAAATGAAAAACCACCCACTAGCAGAGGCTGGAACAACCCATAGAAGTGTAGGGGCTGCTTCAACCAGGCGTACCCGTATCCATTGATTTACCTCCTCTAGAGAGTATTGAACTTTGTGACAAATAGGTTCTAGTTACACTCCTTAACTCCCTATTCACGAGATATAAAAGCTAGCTAGTAAGAAGACTTTCCCTTCTTTTCTGGGAGGGTGAGAACTTGAAAGACTGGCAGAGAAAAGGAAGAAAAGCGGCTAATGCTATCTAAACGATTATTTCAAAGTTTACCAAGTTCGATCGTTCACGAGACAGGGGACTCTTTTAAATAAGACAGTGTATGGCTACGAATAAGTCTATTCGGCAAGTCATAGAGAAGGACTGGATATAAGCTATTCCCCGGTTCTTCATTGGATCCTTTTAGTTTAATATTACTTTTTGAAGCAATCTCATAATAATATGTATTAGGGACAGCATTTAGGATAGCAAAAGCATTTTTGGAGCAAGAGGGATTACCTTCCAGATTCTTTTGTGATACCCTCTGTGTCGCCTTCTCCTGGATGGTCAGCCCAGTGTCCTGAATCCTTGAGCTCTTCCTCATGGATTTGACTGGTGACTTACATTTCATCTTATTTGCTGCTCTCTTGGTCCTTGGATATGATGTCTTCTGCCACTCTCCTTGGTGGCTATTCTCCACCATCTCAGTCCCCTCTGAGGTCAGGTGAATCTGATCAGTGGTTGTCTCTGCCTAATCCACCAAGTGTGTACAAGACAAGATCTTTGTCTGTCACAGGTTCTCCTGCTGCTGCAAGTTGATCATACTGGAATTTGATCCTGCACAGATAATCTTGAGCAGTCTGGGATCCTTTCTTGATCGTTTGGATCTGAATACGCAGCTCAATTATTTGAGCATTTGTCATACAGCCAAGACTTCCGGTTTTTTCAGGTTTTCTCCCTTTTCTACGAAGGTTTGCTGCTCCGCCTGCACCAGTGAATTATTCTATTCTTCTCCTTTGGTTCAGTCTGTGGGGAAATCAGAATTCACCATTGAATCCTGTGGATCAGCTCCCTTACATAATAATATTTCACTGTATCAGCTACGAGGGGAAAATCTGAAAGACAGAGGATAGAGAGTCAGAGAAAGAGTGTGAGACTTGCACCGCTCTCCATTTCGAGGGGATTTCGACGATTCTGGGGTGATTGAACTATTTCTTTACCTGTTCAATTTCTAACGAATCAAGATATCCTCTTGTTCCAGTATAAATAGTAGCTATCTGCTCTTCCACTGGGAGAGGATTTGCCTGGGATTGTTTAAGCAATTCCCTTAATCGTCGACCCCTTGCCAATTGATTCTGACTTATTTTATCGAGAGCAGAGGCGAATTGTGCAAAGGCTTGTAACTCTGCGAATTGAGCTAGTTCCAATTTTGATTTGCCAGCTACTTGTTTCATGGCTTTAATTTGAGCCGCGGATCCTACTCTGGAAACAGAAATACCCACATTAATAGCGGGTCAAATTCCGGCATTGAATAGATCCGCAGATAAGAATATTTGTCCATCTATAATGGAGATTACATTAGTAGGAATATAGGCGGAAACGTCTCCAGATTGAGTCTCAACTATTGGTAAAGCGGTCATACTTCCTTCGCCTAAAAGAGAATTAAATTTAGCGGCTCTTTCTAAAAGGCGTGAATGCAAATAAAAAACATCCCCTGGATAAGCCTCACGGCCGGGAGGTCTTCTTAATAGAAGGGACATTTGGCGATAAGCTTGTGCCTGTTTGGAGAGATCATCATAAATTATTAAAGTATGCCGTTCGCGGTACATAAAATACTCAGCCAGGGCTGCTCCCGTATAAGGAGCGAGGTATTGTAATGTAGTAGGTGAATCCGCCATTTCAGCTACTATAATAGTGTATTCCATGGCCCCCTCCTCATGGAAAGTAGTTACTACTTGAGCTACGGAGGATGCTCTTTGACTGATAGCTACATAAACACATATTACACCTTGCCCTTTTTTTCTTGAGAATTGTATCTGTGGCTACTGCTGTTTTGCCAGTCTGTCTGTCCCCAATAATGAACTCTCGCTGACCGCGCCCTATAGGGATCATCGAATCGATAGCAATAAGCCCTGTTTGAAGAGGTTCGTATACGGAACGCCTGGAAATTCTACTTGGAGCAGGAGATTCAATTAAGCGAGATTCGGAAGCTACAATTTCGCCTCTCCCATCAATAGGTTTAGCCAGAGCATTTATAACACGACCCAAGTTATATACGCTCATGGGTATCTGAGCAATTCTTCCTGTTGCTTTTACAAAACTTCCCTCTTGATGCTAAACCATAGCTCTAACTGAGTCAAATTCCACAATTTCTAAGAATGATATGCTTTTTTTCATTTTCCACTATGAAAGCTTCTCTCAATCCCTCCCTAGTCCTTTCTTTCCTGGGCACAGGCTTACCTGGTTGACCGCCCACATTCATTCATTATTCGTTCTGTTGTGGAATCGAACCACAGAGCTAGCGCAATTGGGATTTAGAGTCCCATGCGTGAAACTAAAGAGGATTTTTAGTCCTCTGCTCTACCAGCCAGAACCTAGAAGGACACTTCACACCCGATTTGACACAGCTAGACTGGAAACACTGCTTGTCAAGAGCACAGACCCCAGTATAGAATACTTTTTTGAGTATGTTGGTAAGGTCCGGTCATCCGCTTCTGTGCTTGCACTTCTACGTAACTAGGGGTGCAAGTCCAGTACAGCGTACTTTCATAATTGAATCAAAAGCGTCGATACATGAAAAATCTCTATATACGATATTTATGACACAAAATGTTGTTCTTTCAACATGATTCCTCAACAATTTATTCATTGTAACTGACTCTCCGTTCTCTCCGTTCCACTTTGGTTTTCGACTAATAATTACCATGATGAATTTCTCTTACTGCTTGGTTCCGCATTGGATTTTGGAAACTTTTGTTTAGAAAGTGGTGTCACGACCATGGGGATCAAATGGATGGTTCAGGAAAGTCTAGTGAAGCGGCACGGTCTAATCATATAGATGACCATAGTGGTATGGTTCCATAGAAAACTACTGGAGGCCATTACCGCCACCGAAATGGTTTCCATGCTCCGTTGGATGATTTGACGATATCGCAGTATCAAGCTAGAACGGTTTCAATTTGTAGGACGGGAAAGAAACCTCATCCTTTGGTGCACACTAACCGATGAAGCTCAACCCTCTCTCGAACTGAGCTATTTCCTCTTTTTCGAACAAAAAGTTCGAGTAGTTCAGTGAAAAAACGGTCAAGCTTTCTTCCATCGTTCCTAGCTCCTCGAGCTTGCACCCGCTCAACGCCTTTTTCATTGTTCGTTCTGAGGTGGATTCGAACCACTCTCTC
This sequence comes from Thinopyrum obtusiflorum, assembly GCA_036873465.1. Taxonomy (NCBI): domain Eukaryota; kingdom Viridiplantae; phylum Streptophyta; class Magnoliopsida; order Poales; family Poaceae; genus Thinopyrum; species Thinopyrum obtusiflorum. The sequence goes on from JAAAWM010011885.1 coordinate 99,458, forward strand.
CGTTTGGATTTCGAGTCCAAAAGGCCCGGCGAAAGAGGATTTTCAGTCCTATGCCCGCTGCCAGCCAGAACGGGATTTTTCCACTTCACACCCACACAATCGGGATTTGATGAAATAGCTACGTTTTTTTCTTATTTGATTCGGATACTGTCAATCTACTGTCCATCTTTCTCTTTAGTTTTCTCCTTTCTTTCTCCTCAACCTATCTCCATTGGATGGACTTACGAAAGAATAATATCTAATCTCCCCATCGTGGTTACGATCCCATGAACCAGGAGCGCCAGCACCGGTTCCTCGATCTTCCTACTGGAGGCATGGTCATGGCTTTCATTCATTCATTTCATTCTTTGTTCTGTTGTGGAATCGAACCACTCAAAGGATTTAGAGTCCTTTTACCAACCAGTCAGAACCAATATTTCTCTATTATATTCTGTTTTTTCTTTGTCAGCTAGCACAATTTGGATTTCGAGTCCAATGCGCTAACGCTTTCTTTAGTTTTCTCGCTCTTTCTCCGGGCTTTGACCATGTCTCCCGAACAATTTC
>JAAAWM010011885.1:102500-119275 GCA_036873465.1 Thinopyrum obtusiflorum
CCCCCCCCCCCCCCCCCCCCCCCCCCCCCCCCCCCCCCCCCCCCCCCCCCCCCCCCCCCCCCCCCCCCCCCCCCCCCCCCCCCCCCCCCCCCCCCCCCCCCCCCCCCCCCCCCCCCCCCCCCCCCCCCCCCCCCCCCCCCCCCCCCCCCCCCAGTGCTCACTCGTTTTCTGTTTGTTTTCATGTGCGCATACACTCAGCCTAATTTAGTAAGTGTGAAGTGGAAGGGCGAGTACGGGTGAAAGCCCACTACCTTCCAGATAAAAGATATGCTCGATTTATAGATAGCTTTGCTTCACTATATAGCGTGGGACGAATTGATAAGCTCTGAGTGCAGGAAGGGAAACCTTAGAGCTTTCTTCGCTTATCTTCCCAAGCAGACCATATGATTCTCATTATTCTATTTCTCTGTCTTTCCAACCAGCATTCCCGCTTATTCTGATTGGAGTGATGTGTGGTACCGGGGATAATGCAATTGATGGTGCTTGTGGCCCCACGGAGTGACCGTATAAAAGGAAATAGGCAGCAAGGGAGTTGGGTAGACTAAAGATACTGCCTTTAGCCCTCTGCGGCCTTTTTTTTTAAGTCGAGTCGTAAGGAAAGATCGATAGGATTTGGTCCATTTGGTGTCCTTCCAGACGGAGAAGCGAGAACCCTTTCTACTTTGACCGCTTGCCCTCCTGGCACAGATGTGGGAAAAGGTCTCAGTTGCGGAATCAAATATGAATGAAGTTAGAACAATCAGCGTAAGCTCTTTCTCTAGGGCCACTATCAATAATGACAAGAACTCTTACCAACTAGCTTAACGCATCCGGTCTCCTTCTCCTTCGTACCCCTAGCGGATATGAATAATAGGAAGAAACAGGTCCTTTCTAAAGGCGGGCATTAGACCAGAGTTTCGTGAGCCGGAGAACATCGATAAAGCTTAGAACTTGCTCGTTTGCAGGAGGAGGCGGTGGTATGACTCCGTCCGTTGAACGAGCATTTCGTGCCACCTGTTCGGCGTCCACATCCACTACCATTTTCTGATCCCAGTATCTATAGCAAAATCGCTATTTGCCTCACTCTATAGAAGGCCTCCCATATGTAAGATCACCAACCAAGTTCCTTTCTTCTTTTGTTTGTGCCATCTTTACCAACTTCTACTTCTTGGCTGGCTTGATGCTTAAAGGTCTTGCCTCTGCTGATACTGGTCATGGGGACAAGAACTCCGTGGGAAGAGAGCAGATACCAATCCTAAACAACCCTTAGAATGGCCTCATCCAAACGGATGATTGTCATTGATAAGACGGGCAAGTGGTATGTTGATACTGAGCCGCTTCCCCTATAGTTGTTAGCTCGTTCTTGACAAATCCAATCGGGTCTTCATAATCTGGAGTAAAAGGATTCGAACCTTTGCATGCCGATACCAAAAACCGATGCCTTACCACTTGGCTATACTCCAAACAAATGGTAGGTTCCTGGAGAACCGTGGAAACTAGTTAGTTCAAATCGAACTCAAAAGCAATGTGCATTATCTACGCCTTTTTTTGATTCACCAAGACCTACTAAAGGCTGATATAAACGAATAGTGGGAGTTCTTTCTTACGAATATAAATGGAGGAAATATCCCTAGTACCTTTGTCCTCTGCAAAGATCATAAGATCAGATGGAGTTGGATTGATTTCTCGCATCTACTAGATCAGAGATCAGAGTCAGGGGAGCTCTCGTAAGTGAGCCTAAGTAAGTAGTGTGGTTCGAGCGGATCAGTCACCGCTGAGTTCTGCTTTCCTCGCAGAGTTGGTTTTAGCCGGAACCGCGCTCTTGCCTTCTTCTTGTGCCCCTTGATTATTGATCTGAATTCAAGTTAGATTAGAGAATACCGGTGCCTTTTGATCCACCCTTAGGTTTTAAAACTGTGGAGGTTCAGTTACAAAATGCAGTTTATGAGGCTACTTTGTATGCCAGTGTGCAGGAAGGAGAGTTGGAAGATATACCTAGATCCCCCAGTAGAGAAAAGAGCGAGCAGGTTACCTACTCTTGTGGTGGATGGCGGCACTAGAAGTTGATGCTTTTTATGTACGGACATAGAAATTCGATTTCCAATAGAGCTGCAAACGCTACTGTAAGCCGAAGACGAATGCTGGCCAAAAGTAAGCAAAGCAGGAGAGGCGTCGTTTCCTTCCCCCCCCCCCCCCCCCCCCCCCCCCCCCCCCCCCCCCCCCCCCCCCCCCCCCCCCCCCCCCCCCCCCCCCCCCCCCCCCCCCCCCCCCCCCCCCCCCCCCCCCCCCCCCCCCCCCCCCCCCCCCCCCCCCCCCCCCCCCCCCCCCCCCCCCCCCCCCCCCCCCCCCCCCCCCCCCCCCCCCCCCCCCCCCCCCCCCCCCCCCCCCCCCCCCCCCCCCCCCCCCCCCCCCCCCCCCCCCCCCCCCCCCCCCCCCCCCCCCCCCCCCCCCCCCCCCCCCCCCCCCCCCCCCCCCCCCCCCCCCCCCCCCCCCCCCCCCCCCCCCCCCCCCCCCCCCCCCCCCCCCCCCCCCCCCCCCCCCCCCCCCCCCCCCCCCCCCCCCCCCCCCCCCCCCCCCCCCCCCCCCCCCCCCCCCCCCCCCCCCCCCCCCCCCCCCCCCCCCCCCCCCCCCCCCCCCCCCCCCCCCCCCCCCCCCCCCCCCCCCCCCCCCCCCCCCCCCCCCCCCCCCCCCCCCCCCCCCCCCCCACTCAACTTGGACTTTCGGAGGAGAAAACCATTTCCATTAATATATGACTCAGTCATAGCCAAGAGATCATCATTCTAATAACAAGGATCTAGTTTATATATCTTGAATTGGGTTCCATAAGATGCCAAAATAGTGGAAGTAGCATCACGTCTACCTAAAGCAAATGGTTTCTATAGATTGAGAAATGGTTTCTATAGAATGAGATATAGTCGAATGTACCTTTAATACTTCACGTGCATTCTTCGCTTATAAATTTAGCCATGATCCGAACATCTCAATCTCTTCATACGTTCTTCCTGTTGAACTCTTCTTTTCGCTCAACAAATGCAAGTTCATCAGGGTTTGGTTACTAGTTTTCTTGGAAGGGTTTTCTCCCTTGATCTTTTCCCTTGTTTTATGATTGGAATGAAAGTAGGATTGTTTATCCAATCCAAACTATTTATTGAGGGAAAGTAAGATCAATAGTTGGCCCTATTGACTGTGCTCTGTTCTGTTAAGGATTTCTGTATTGGAAACATAGGCATCCTGCTATTCCCTGCTCTAGTTTCAGTTCAGTCATAAACCTATTGCCCGGGTCCTTTGATACTTGATTTCCTGGGTCAACGGTACCTAGATTCCCCATTGGCTTGATCTTACCTTGGATTTCTGATTGGAATACAGATTGGATAAACAAGAGGAACTTGGAAAAGAGGGTTGGCCAAAGCATAAAGATAGTGCATTCAATCGATTCCACTCTAGTTTTTCATATCTTTTCCCTCAATAAATAGTTTATATATGAAAGAAAGTGCCAACTTATTGTTCATGGAATGCTGATTTCCATGGATTTCTTCTTGGCATATCCCCCCTGATTTGATGACCTGGCTAAAACACCTATTCTTTTTTCTGGAATTGCTACCGAAAGCCTGTTTGCAGCATCCATAGCAATACATGTTAGTACTCAATTTCTTTGATTTTCATTTGATGAAGTGAAGACACTTATCTATATACCATTTATAGAGTGGTAGAGTAATCTTGCAATGCGGCATGAATTGGATGACCTAATAGTTTTCTGCAGTTTAGTACTAACATGCCTGTGTGGTGAACTAACTACCTTGGGAAGCAACAAATATGCCCCTAATCACGCTGCCTATGTGAACAAATTCTAAAACTTTGCATAAGCAGCTTAATTAAGTAGAAAAACCTAATCGATAGCCTACTACTTATACTTCTTACTTTCACTTTGATTTATACTTTGACTTTCGATACCTCTCCCCTAGTGTACTCGAGAGCTTGAAGGGGAAGACAGACTAGAAGACTTCCACACCATAACTTCCTTCCTTGGCTGACTGCCTGGCCTTCAAGAAACTAGAAAAACTGTAATAACTCACTTCACTATGATAACTATCTTTCGAACAGGACTACTACTTAAAGGCTAAAAAGACCTACCGCGACTGGCTCACTTGCTTGAAGGACTAATGAAAACACGTCGAACTAGCTAAAAGGACGTAAGCTAACAGCGAAACTCAAACAAAAACGGATGCTGACTCCGATATAGATATTGAGGATTTTCTACAAGCCGCCGCCTCACCCTGCTCGCTTACTTCCCACATGCTTGCTTAACTCACTATCTTTTGGGGTAATACACTGTATAGATAGGAAAGAGATAAATGAAAGAAATAGAAGATAGAAATGAATTGATAGAGTCAGATGATGTCACTAGCTTCAATGAAAGGACTAACGGGAACTTTGAAAGTTCTTCCTATCAGCATTAGTCGGCTTTCGAGTTAGCTTTCCTTCAAGCGAGTGCCGCAGGGAAAGGAAGAGTATTTCATCATGGCCATTTATTAGGACTTATTGGATAAGTTAGGACAGTTTCTCTAAGGCCAGCTGTTGAGTTAGTCGGTTCATAGGTTGTCGTAAAATATGGGTGTAGGAAGCCTGGACTCTGATTACCGATTATGAAAGCGAGGACTCTTTTTCTCTCTCCCCATTAACGGAAAACTATCTTAAGATCATCTCCTCCTTCAGCAAGTTCGTTATCTACAAGTAAGTTAGAGAATTCCTGTTGTCAAGCTAGTTATCTTATACAAGACTTTTCTATAAGGCTGTGGCACCCCGGCTCAGAGGAACCGGAACGCCCCGTATTCCAGTCCCAGGGACAAGTCCACTGGAATACGGCACTGTTGGCATAGAACAAATCAGCTCTTTATTGCTATAAATACGGTTACAAGGGTACATGGGTTACATCGACACGGCGACACCACGCCTGCTCAAAATAGCTCTATGCTAACAGCGGATCGACCTGAGGGAGCGGAGTATCTCTCGGCAGCGGAACAACGTCGGCAGTGATGGACTCCACTCCGCAGGGACTCTGGCTGGAACGCATATCCTAGCTCGCGCACTCAACATCTTCGACAAACAAGCAATCATGGCATGACCTGCAAACTGGCATGACACGCCAGGTGAGTACTTTGAATGTACTCGCAAGCTCACAACAAACACCAGCATTAAGGCAAGACAACGTCATAGCAATCAAGATTAGGTTAAGATTTACTGTTACCGACGGAATAGTTGAAATTAGCAATGACAGGTTACTCTCCCTGCATTCTGGTGACCAACTAGTGTTCACTCCAAGAACATCCAACGGTCATCCTCGAGATCGTTACCAAGACTTGTCCATGGCATGATATCCAACTGTTACCATACTCAGATGAGTTCTTCCATCAATATCAACACTACTATGGTTGATCACCTAGTGAGGTCTGGACGGGCTGTCCAATACCGTGGACACGGCTATTCGAATAGATTTGACACTCTGCAGAGGTTGCGCACTTTACCCACACTATGGGGCACGGGCCTCTTGATCCCATTCGGGTGGACCAGCATTGCTCCAACGAAACCTGCCTGACCCGTGACTCTCCCATCGTACCACCGGCAATCACACTCCCCCATGGAGTCGAGCCTTGGGTGGCCCCTGTGTCCTCGTGACACCTGCCACCGTCGTGGCCAAACAAACTGTCCCAAACGGGGACGGGCCCAAATAACTCAACTGGGCTCACAGGGTTATCGCCGTCTACCTGATCAGGGCAGCACGCACGCATAACCCTCCCTCTTTGGAGGTACCGATGAGAGAGCACGCGATCAGACCAAGTCAAGGCCGTCCCATACCGGCAAATGTGGTTGCACGGATAAGCCCGGACAGGTGACTCAAGATCAACCAACTAAGTTTCATATCCCCGAATAATATTTCTGTCATAGCTGACACTCCAAGATCATAGTAATCCAAGTCAAAATATTAACCAACTAGTAATTCAATAACTAATATGCTTAAATCACTGCTATTAATTCATACTCACAAATTGCCGGATGAAGCCCAAAATAATCATAGATGATAATCTCAACATCATAGCATTAATGAGTGGGTAAACTACTAGTCATTAACAATCCGGTATTCAACATAGTAGTCACCTATCCAAAAATTTACTCAGGCATTGCATACTCCAGTCCATTACACAAATAATCATTCCTACTATTATAATAATTAGTTTAACTATGATATTGCAATGCAATTATGCAGATGAGGGTTATGGCTTGCCTGGGCATGAAAGAACCATCGGGATGGAGTGCGGGAAGTCCGCGGAAATGATTGCCGGAAACAGTTCTCTCTCGGAGGGGCTGTTTGCGGACAAGGGCAGAATGGTCATTTTCATAGTGTCAAAACAGCATGAAAATGACATCAACAGAACGGGCTCGAAGAGACAAAGAAGTGGGCTTTGGATTCACCTCGATCGGAGTTACGGTTGAAGAGATGTAGTGGCTTGACTGCCAGGGACCTTTCTGTAAGAAAAACAGTTACTTTCGGGTCCCTGGCTATTTTTTCTGGAAAAAGATAAATGGGACTGTGCTACTGGGCTGCTCTGGGCTGGATCTGACCGCTGCTGCTGCCTCACCGCCACTGCTGCCCAATGGGCCGGCCCACCCGCGCCCACCCCCACCACTTAAATGACGTGGCGGGGCGGGGCCGACCTTGAGGCGCTGACGGGTGGGGTCCGCGGGGAGGGGGCCCGCTAGCCTGACCGTCTTCAACCTCCCGCTCGAGAGCGATCCTGGCCGAGGGAGAGGCGCGCCCCGACGGCGACTGCCGGCGCGTCCGGCCACCATCCGCGGCGTGCGACCTATCCAGACGCTCAGGAAATCGGGCCGCATCCATCCCGAGGCTCCATTCCCGCCGGAGAGCACCGTGGCGAGCGGAACATCAACCGCGGCGGACGGCGACTCGGGCAGATTTGAGGGAAGCTCCACGGGGTACAGGAGGAGGGCAGAGGTTGCGGGGCGAGCCTAGTGGTGGAAGGGAAGGTCTCGGGTGGCGACTATAGGAGGAGGGGAGCTCGGCCACGGCCGAATTTGAGCGGCGGCCGGCGGGAACCGAGGCGGCCATGGGCGACGAGGGGAGCTCCTGGAGCTCGGGAGAGGGCTTGGGGAGGGGTAGAGGAGGCTGGCTAGCTCGATGATGAGGCCAGGGAGGCTCGGGGCGGCCTTTTATAGACGCCCGACGAGGAGGGCCGAGCACGGCCGTGGCGCCACGTACGCCAGCGCCGGAGTCTTCGGGAAGCTGCGGGGAGGAGGGGAGAGGCGTCTGGAGGTCTCATGGAGGGGCGGAGAGAGCTCAGGCGAAGCCGGGGAGGTTCGGGAGAGCTCGGGAGGACGCGGGCGGCTGGATGTTTGCGGCGGCAGAGAAGACAGGTCACTGGCGCGGCTGCCGCGCCGTACTTGAGGGGACTTGAGAGGGGGAGAGGGTTCCGGGGAGGTCGTGGAGGGGCTGAGAGGGTTCAGGTGAAGTCGGGAAGGCTTGGGAGAGCTCGAGAGCACTCTGACCGCATGGCGATGGAGGAGCAGAGGCACGGGCATGGCGATGGCGACGCAACCACGGCGAAATAAGATGGGGCAGCAGGGGGGAAATGACCGCACGATCACAAGCTCGCTACTGTACGTGAAAGGGACGCGAGGGAGGGGAGGAAACGGACGAGACCAAGGGCCCCATTGCACAGAGCACGCGTACGGCACGCCGGCCGCGTGGTCACCGCCGGCAACACGCGTCCTGGGCACTGTTTTGACTCGAAGACATGTCAAAGGGGTGAGTTAATGCTGAAGATGCTGACCTGTGGTGGTTTGGAAGTAAACGGAGACAGGGTTGCGACTGACTTGACCTGACTTAGTTCATGAACAGAAGATGTTTGTTACTTGGTGAGGAAGATAGAGAAGGAGCTAGACTCTGTTCTTTGGCATGGAGATGACACATGCTAAGAACACTGTGTTGGCCAAAATTCAGACGAAATGGAGCTGTCTGGATGATACTTGCTGTAGAAAGGACCCTACTGGTCAGAAATACAAAGTATGAAGTAGCACTCTCATACTGGCATGAATTGAGCTGAAATTTGGTATAGCATGATTATTTGGTCATATGAAGATCCTGTAAAATTTTCATACCATTTGGACGTGCCAAAATAGTACTTCCTTCACAGATATCCTCTCTGACCAGAATCTTAGAAAAATAGCTGCGGAGAAATGGCTAGATGAAATGAGACCAAATTTTGTGGAGAGGTGTTATATATGTAGGAGAATGCTCTGGTAAATTTTCAGCAATTATGGAGCAATATAAAATATAGTTGCTTCACAATGTGAAAATCTGACCAGAAACCAAGATTTGAGTCTGTGCTCATATAGATGATTGGATAGGGTTGATACTTGGTGGAGAGTCATGTTTTGATCACATGAAGGTGCTTGGAAAATTTCAACTCGTTTGGATACCCCTAGCTGGTACTTCCTTCATTAAGCTTCCAGTTGGCCAGAAACTTAGGAAATTAGCCAAGGGAGATTTACTAACCAAATGAAGTTGAATTTTGGCATGAGGAAATGATATGGATAGGAAAGGATGCCCAAAAAGTTTGAGACCAAGCAAGCAAATATAAAATGTACTTGCTTCTCAACTTGGCAGCTAGGGCAGAATCAGAAAAGGAATATTGGTGAAATATTTTTAAACTTGGCAAGAAAGAATTTGACATATCTGATGAAGATATGACCCAAAAAATTTATGAGAATTAATTGGGAATTTTTAGTGTGATAGAAATGTGGGTTGCTTCACAACCCAGGTCGGACAGGGTTATTCCTTTAATAGAAAAAGGAATATTCCTGAGAAAAAGAATATTGGGTCTGGTCAAGGATGGAAATGACAGGGTCTTGGGATGATTTTGAGACTGACAAGCCACTGGGGAAAGGAATCGAGGGTGATCTCTCCAGATTTCAAGACTACCAATCCACTGAAAAGCAAATCCAGACCAAAATCAAAAGAAACCCCCCCCCCCCCCCCCCCCCCCCCCCCCCCCCCCCCCCCCCCCCCCCCCCCCCCCCCCCCCCCCCCCCCCCCCCCCCCCCCCCCCCCCCCCCCCCCCCCCCCCCCCCCCCCCCCCCCCCCCCCCCCCCCCCCCCCCCCCCCCCCCCCCCCCCCCCCCCCCCCCCCCCCCCCCCCCCCCCCCCCCCCCCCCCCCCCCCCCCCCCCCCCCCCCCCCCCCCCCCCCCCCCCCCCCCCCCCCCCCCCCCCCCCCCCCCCCCCCCCCCCCCCCCCCCCCCCCCCCCCCCCCCCCCCCCCCCCCCCCCCCCCCCCCCCCCCCCCCCCCCCCCCCCCCCCCCCCCCCCCCCCCCCCCCCCCCCCCCCCCCCCCCCCCCCCCCCCCCCCCCCCCCCCCCCCCCCCCCCCCCCCCCCCCCCCCCCCCCCCCCCCCCCCCCCCCCCCCCCCCCCCCCCCCCCCCCCCCCCCCCCCCCCCCCCCCCCCCCCCCCCCCCCCCCCCCCCCCCCCCCCCCCCCCCCCCCCCCCCCCCCCCCCCCCCCCCCCCCCCCCCCCCCCCCCCCCCCCCCCCCCCCCCCCCCCCCCCCCCCCCCCCCCCCCCCCCCCCCCCCCCCCCCCCCCCCCCCCCCCCCCCCCCCCCCCCCCCCCCCCCCCCCCCCCCCCCCCCCCCCCCCCCCCCCCCCCCCCCCCCCCCCCCCCCCCCCCCCCCCCCCCCCCCCCCCCCCCCCCCCCCCCCCCCCCCCCCCCCCCCCCCCCCCCCCCCCCCCCCCCCCCCCCCCCCCCCCCCCCCCCCCCCCCCCCCCCCCCCCCCCCCCCCCCCCCCCCCCCCCCCCCCCCCCCCCCCCCCCCCCCCCCCCCCCCCCCCCCCCCCCCCCCCCCCCCCCCCCCCCCCCCCCCCCCCCCCCCCCCCCCCCCCCCCCCCCCCCCCCCCCCCCCCCCCCCCCCCCCCCCCCCCCCCCCCCCCCCCCCCCCCCCCCCCCCCCCCCCCCCCCCCCCCCCCCCCCCCCCCCCCCCCCCCCCCCCCCCCCCCCCCCCCCCCCCCCCCCCCCCCCCCCCCCCCCCCCCCCCCCCCCCCCCCCCCCCCCCCCCCCCCCCCCCCCCCCCCCCCCCCCCCCCCCCCCCCCCCCCCCCCCCCCCCCCCCCCCCCCCCCCCCCCCCCCCCCCCCCCCCCCCCCCCCCCCCCCCCCCCCCCCCCCCCCCCCCCCCCCCCCCCCCCCCCCCCCCCCCCCCCCCCCCCCCCCCCCCCCCCCCCCCCCCCCCCCCCCCCCCGGTATGTGTGTAGGCCTTTTCAAGGACAATCCAAACAACATGTCGATAAATTGCTATAGAAAGTGGGGCTAGATCGAGAGTTCTGACCTTTTCGTGGGTTGGGTGATCTTCAAACTCTTGTCTTTCTAGTGAAAGAACGCCCTTCTGAGCGATGATCTCCTACAAGCGAGTATAGTAAGCTTGACTTCAATTGAGACAGAAATGTCACTGGTCAGCTCCTTAGCATGACAATTAACACCACTTTCTTATTACCTAAGAGATTAGATAAGGGAAGAAGGCAGGCCAAAGCTTATAGATTCGGAGATCGTACTTCTAACGCTTTGTCTGAGTCAGTCCTACGACCCCTTCCGGCTGAGACACGAATCCTAGCCTATCCGAGTCGCAGAATGAAGGGCTCTTCAGAAGGCGCCACCCAAGTCTCCTTTGATACTTCGGAGTCAGGATTTTTTTCCAAGGAAGGCGGATTTTCTGCGTTCCGCAGCACGAATAGGGTGTATAGAAGATCGATGTGCCATCTTTATAACCACCTTCATTTGTTGTATGATCAGTAGGGAAGGGAGCCTTTGATAAAGGGACCCCCAACCAAGAAATCTACTGTCTTAGAGCGACAGTCAAGCTCGTATCACGGAACTAGAACATTTCTTTGATTGATAGGTCAGATAGGAAGCAGGCATGCAAACCAAGTTATAGGTTTGGAAGTTAGAACTCGAAAAGGTTGTCCTGTGACTACCTTTGAAGTCTTTGGGTAGGACATCAGGCTAAGGTCTTATGATGAGCCACGCGCATATGAGGTTTACTGCAGCCCTAAAGCTCTGTCCCCTATCCTACCACTAGATCTCCTATGCCGGAACATGAATAGAGAAAGCTGTGAGTGTAGTCTTAGGAACGAACCCAGGGTTGCTCTCGCAAAAAGATTGTACTAAAGAAAGCTAGAAAGCTCAATTCCAAGCTTTAAACCTCTGGTCCATGGGTCGGTGAACGGGGGGGGGGGGGGGGGGGGGGGGGGGGGGGGGGGGGGGGGGGGGGGGGGGGGGGGGGGGGGGGGGGGGGGGGGGGGGGGGGGGGGGGGGGGGGGGGGGGGGGGGGGGGGGGGGGGGGGGGGGGGGGGGGGGGGGTTTTGATTTATTAGCTTTTTAGGGAAAGAAGAGGGTCTGAAATACAACTATGTCTACGAGTGCCGCGAATGAACCTTCGGTTCTTCCCAAGAACAAGGAGACACTAACTAAATAACTCGTATCAGGCTACGGGAATAGTGAATGGGGAGAAGGAACTAGTGAGGCTTTCGTTGGTCAAACAATATGCCCTCCTCACTTGAGAAGAGTGAAGGTCATGACTTATTGAAGCAGAACGTCAATTGGCCAAGAGAAGGGGAACTCCTTTCGTCGGTAACTATTGAATTGCCTATCTAATAGTGGAGCGAAGCAGAACGTTGAACGGGAAACTCATGTCGTCGGTTATCCAATTTCCCTCCTTTTTGTTTCGACAAAGAAAACGTTTAGGTATCGGTAATAGGATTCCCACTATGATTTGCAGAAAAAGATAGATTCTATAATAATCCATAAATAATATATAGAATCAGGCTCCGTAATCAAGTGCTCGCTGTGAGAAGAAGATCTACAGGCATGTACCCATTTCTCCCTGCAAAATAAGTTTGAACCCGAGTGAGTATGTACCATACACTCATCTTTCTTCTCAATCTACACCTCGTTCCGCGAGAGACCTATCCTCATTTCGAAATAAAGGACCGTAGTGAGGATCGATCCCGGATAAGCGAGTCAGTGTAGGGACAGAGGCTGATGATTCTAAAGGTGATTTCTAACTACAAGATGACTTTATTTGAAAACGGAATCCAAATATCAACAAAAAGATGAATGGAAAGTCTTGTCGATATGAATTGATCTTCAACCCAATGACAATGCTTCGATTTCGATCTTGACTTCTTTCTTGGATGCCTGAAGTTTGTGTTCGCATTTCATCAAAGGAAAAGTGGGTTGTACCCACATGAAGAAAAGAGTTGCTCGTGTAAAAGCAATATCTTCTATTTGACTTATCTAGCTGTGTCTTGTCTTGCACATACTCGGTTCGGTGAATGGTTCATCTTCGATTGGCATGGTCCTTTGGATGTAAGAGATCTCGTTTGCTCGCCGGGCCCTTCCATGAGTTTAGATCTCTATGTATGAATCTCTTATGAAATCCCATACTTTTTATCATTTCAGAACGATCAGCATACTGTGTGACTTCTGCGTGATAGTTCTTGCATTTCGTTTGTTGCTTTGCATGAACATTTAGATATTGGAAAGTGAACTCCCTGAATTAGGAATTTCATAGATAGAGAAGGACGGGCAAAAAGAGAGAGACTGACTAACTACCCGGATCAATGCTGATTGACGACTGAATAAAGAGCCGGAAGCAACAACTGCACGAGAGAGAAAGAGCGGATCCAACTAAGGAAATGCAGTACCTGTTTTGTCGGAGCTAATCATGCAAAGCTAGCGTAGCGCCAGCCGTCGAAATGAATGAATTCGAAAGAACGCAGAAGTAAGGAAATGAGACGACTCTTTCTTGAACAATTTCATAAGCAGATCTTCCCCTCCACACCAATCATGAGTTTTTTTATTCCTCTCGTATATCGTCGTCACGCCCTTAATGATAGGTTTTGAAAAAGATTTTTCATGCCATTCCCATTTAGGTTCGATTCGGATCCCTTTGTTGTTTCCCTTTCCTCCCAAACCTTTTCCTCGAAATGATAAAGAATCTGGTACACTCGAATTGTATTATTTAAGTGCTTATTGCTTGCCCAAAGGGGGGGGGGGGGGGGGGGGGGGGGGGGGGGGGGGGGGGGGGGGGGGGGGGGGGGGGGGGGGGGGGGGGGGGGGGGGGGGGGGGGGGGGGGGGGGGGGGGGGGGGGGGGGGGGGGGGGGGGGGGGGGGGGGGGGGGGGGGGGGGGGGGGGGGGGGGGGGGGGGGGGGGGGGGGGGGGGGGGGGGGGGGGGGGGGGGGGGGGGGGGGGGGGGGGGGGGGGGGGGGGGGGGGGGGGGGGGGGGGGGGGGGGGGGGGGGGGGGGGGGGGGGGGGGGGGGGGGGGGGGGGGGGGGGGGGGGGGGGGGGGGGGGGGGGGGGGGGGGGGGGGGGGGGGGGGGGGGGGGGGGGGGGGGGGGGGGGGGGGGGGGGGGGGGGGGGGGGGGGGGGGGGGGGGGGGGGGGGGGGGGGGGGGGGGGGGGGGGGGGGGGGGGGGGGGGGGGGTGCTAATGCAAGAAGGGAAGGTTGTAGCTTATGCCTCACGATAGCTATGACCTCATGAAGAGAACTATCCTACACATGATTTGGAACTAGCTGCTGTGATTCATGCCCTGAAGATTTGGAGGCATTACCTCATTGGACAACGATGTGAAATATACACAGACCACAAGAGTCTTAAGTATATTTTCACACAACCAGATTTGAACCTCAGGCATAGAAGATGGCTTGAGCTCATCAAGGATTATGATGTTGGCATCAACTATCATCTGGGGAAGGTGAATGTTGTTGCAGATGCCTTGAGTAGGAAGCAAGCCGTTGTCAATACAATAATTGGAGGTATGCACCCGAGTTTGCAAGAAGAATTTGCTAAGCTCAACTTAGTGCTCTGTGGCCCAATAACCCCGGACAAAATGGAAATTATGCCAACACTGATGGAGGAAATTCAAGAGGCACAAAAGTCCGACGAAGAAATTCGGAAAATTAAGGAGTTGATTCAAAAAGGGAAGGACAAACTCTTCCGTGAAGATGAACATGGCACAGTATGGTTTGGCAACCGGATCTGTGTACCAGACCAAAATAATTTAAGGCAGCAGATCCTTAAAGAGGCACATGAATCTGCATATTCGATCCACCCGGGAGGTACCAAGATGTACCAAGACTTGAAAGAGACATTTTGGTGGCCAGGAATGAAGAATGACATTGCCTACTATGTCGCCTGTTGCGATATTTGCAACAAAGTTAAAGCAGAGCACCAGAAACCAGCCGGACTACTGCAACCATTACCAGTTCCTCAATGGAAATGGGATGACATATGTATGGATTTCATCGTGGGACTACCCAAGTCCACGAGGGGTAATGATGCCATCTGAGTCGTTGTAGACACACTTACAAAAGTGGCACACTTCATCCCGGTAAAGACCACTTACAACGCAAACCAACTGGCACAACTTTACATGTCTCGGATTGTCAGTCTGCATGGGGTACCCAAGTCAATCACTTCGGACAGAGGATCCTTATTTACCTCAGCATTTTGGTATCGACTACATCAAGCCTTGGGCACCGTGCTAAAGCACAGCACAGCATATCATCCACAGACAGATGGACAGACCAAGCGAGTAAACCAAATCTTGGAAGACATGCTTCGGTCATGCGCTCTCTCTCATGGACCCAAGTGGGAGGATAGTCTGCCATATGCAGAATTCTCCTACAACAACAGTTATCAGGCTAGTCTCAAGATGTCGCCTTTTGAGGCATTGTACGGACGGAAGTGCCGCACACCTCTGAATTGGTCTCAAACCAGGGACAGTCGTATTTTTGGTACCGACTTAATGCTTGAGGCAGAACGACAAGTCAAGGACATTCAAGAGCGCCTGCGAGCGGCCAAGTCCTGGCAAAAGAGCTATTACTACCCAAAGAACTGAGAAGTAACCTTCGAACCTGGAGACTATGCTTATTTGAGAGTAACTCCTATGAAAGGAGTAAAGAGGTTCGGTACCCGAGGAAAGTTAGCCCCAAGATACATCGGTCCTTTTCTAGTGATTGCAAGGAGAGGCCGAGTCGCGTATCAATTGGAATTGCCACCAGCACTGTCAGACGTTCATGATGTTTTTCACATCTCTCAGTTGAGAAAATGCATCGCACCCCAGCCAAAGAAGCAGATATGAGTGAACTAGAACTGGCTAAGGATTTAACGTATGAGGAGAAGCCAGTCAAGATCTTGGATGTGATGGAAAGAACCACGAGGAGTAAGGTAATAAGGTTCTATAAGATATTATGGGAACATCACACGGAAGAAGAAGCTACTTGGGAGAGAGAAGATTTCCTAAGATCCGTATATCCATATTTGTTCCCTGAGCAACCGAATCTCGAGGACGAGATTCATCCTAAGGGGGGTAGGTTTGTGACACCCTGATTTTTGGCAACGTTTTCTTTTCAAACTTTTCTTGGCTTTGTTTGAAATTTGAATGGTTCTTGAACCTTTTCTTGGGTCTTGGAAATTTTTGAATCTTTCCAAATGGTCCAAAGCCTCATCACCTTGCCAAAACTCTGCCACATACCTCTAGAACCCAAATCCCTGGTCAAATTATTTTATATAACCCATTTTCTTTATTTGGGAATTTAGGTCACCACTATGGGTTGTGAAGCAACCTATAGTTTGGGTGGCCAGAAAATTCTCAAATAATTCTCAAAAAATCCCTTGGATCATATCTTGTCCCAATCTCCAAAAACATTTCCTAGCCCAATGCAAAATTTTGGCCAGATTAAATATTTTCTATCTGGTCAGAATTATCCAATTGTGAAGCAACTCTCATTTTCTTAGCTCAGAAAATCCCCAGTAAATTTCCTGAGATGCATTGGATTCTATCTAGCCACAATATCCAAAAACCTCACTTTGTCCAGTGTAAATATTTGGCAAAAGGGCTCTACTAAGTTGCTGCAGTCCTGAAACCATTGTGAAGGAAGTGTATTTTTGGTGTGTCCAAATGCTACCAAATTTTTACAGCATGAAGACAACACCAAATGAGCACCCTTCACCAATTTTTAGCTCTCCAAGAATTGTCATTTGAACAGTACTTCAATTTGCAGATTCAGGCCAGTTTTGAGCTTTCAACATGAACCTATCTCTTTTTTGCTCCAAATGACCTAAAACTTTGCCAGGTTGTTGTTCATCCAACCAGGATCACCCCAGACAAGTCCATTGGCTCCATCTCCACCTCTCCTAAGCTCCAAAAGCTCCCCAATATTTCTGTCAGAAACTGTAGTCGACTCAACCCTTCAGCTCAGACCAGATCAAGCCAAGCCAGTGCCTCACGTGAAGTGAAGGGACGAGGGTCGACATGCCAGACAAGGTTTCCAGGTCGACGTGGCCCGTGGACACAAGCTGGCGTGCTGATCACGCTGCTGGCATGCTTGTCGCCGCGCGCTGCACCGCGCCAGGCTCGGGTCGCGTTGGAGTTGATCGCTCGGGCAGCGCAGCCTTGTCCGAGCATGCCGACTAGGTCCCTAGGCGACGCGTAGTTCCTCTGGAAGCCTCGCCTGCGCCGGAGACGCCCTAGCCGGCCACCGCGTTATCGTCGCCTGTTCTGCCCGTGCGGCCACAGTGTTGTGGCGCCGCTCGTCTTCTTCCCCCCGAGCCGTCTCCTCCGCATTAACTCCACCCTGGCCTCTCTGGTCTCATCGCCGCTCGCGTCCAGCCAGCGAGGCGTACGAGCGCTGTCGCCATGGCCCGCTTCGCCATGGTTCGGGAGAGATCGCCGCTCG